>DWNR01000180.1:0-23850 GCA_018250455.1 Polygonus leo | reverse complement strand
GTTTGCATGTTACTCATTGCAGGTTGAGGAATTCCATGATATATCTTCTTAGTTGAAGGTCAAATAATTATGAAAAAGTGGGACCAACCTTGGACCAAGACCTACCTATCAAAAAAAGAATTATCAAAATCGGACTACTCTGTAAAAAGTTATGCATGGTGATACATAAAAAAAAGAAAAAATATACACGTCGAATTGAGAACCTCCTCTTTTTTGAAGTCGGTTAAAAATATGTATTTATACTTATAATTCCTTGTTTTGTTTAGAGCACTCACCACTGCCACATGCTAATTTTCCATATTCATTTTAATTCAATTGTGTAATTTATTAATTTGTGTTCCAGTTAGTAGAACTAGATACTCTTGAAAATAATTCTTGATCATGATTGTTTATTTCTAATTCTACATTCATGTGACCTGCATAAATCATGAATGTATGCCTGGAATTCTAAACCTGTACACTTGACTTCTAGGCTATCATTTCTTATCTAAAATACTTGATAAATGTGTTTTGACATGTTTATTTCCTAGTTATGTGCCTTATGTGTTAAATGCCTATACAATAGGGCATTTAACGCATAAGGCATATAACTAGGAAATTGAGTTTTGAAACATAAGAAATTGTCAATTATTATATTGTAAATAGCTGATCCGGCAAACGTTGTTCTGCCATATACTGAATTTCCCGTAGGAATGAGCGATTTTCCCGCAGTAAAAAGTGTCCTAAATGTTGACCAGGCTTAATATCTATACACTAAAAAAAGTTAATTTCGAATCCGTCCAGTAGTTTCGGAGATTAGCCTGGTCTAACAGATAAACAGACAGACAAAAAAATTAAAAAAACATTGAAAAGTGTTTTGATACTATTTTAACATCGCCCCAATTAGCTTTTCATAAATGTATTCAATGTACAGACACACGAATTTTACTGTTTTCTTGTATGTATAGATATGTCCATGTTGTTTAAGTATATAAAATGTTTTAAAAGCAAATTTCTCATATATAACATAAATATTTTCAGCTAATACGTCAACAATCAGAAAGAATCAATGAAATGACAAGCATCATGTATAAAGCTGTGAATATGGATGCAAATGGAGATTCAAGGAAAGAGGAGGAACTATACCAAAGGCTCATCACTGAGAATAAGGTAATTTGACATTTAACAAAACTTATCAGTATCATTTTCTTGTATACTAGTTGCAACTATCTTCTCGTGAAGAGAGACCATAATCATATTGTGTAGTGTTCACTGAATCCTGAAAATATACTAAAATTGAGCATGAGTTGATATGTTTATAATGTTTATGTAAATTAATACGGAAACATGAAGTCACCTCTTTCAAAATCCAGGCCACAGAAAGTCTTGCAAAAAAGTTCTTATGTATGGAACACTGAGATATAATGATGATTTATTTTAAAAAAT
The DNA here is from genome assembly GCA_018250455.1 of Polygonus leo. Classification (NCBI taxonomy): domain Eukaryota; kingdom Metazoa; phylum Arthropoda; class Insecta; order Lepidoptera; family Hesperiidae; genus Polygonus; species Polygonus leo. The sequence goes on along the minus strand of DWNR01000180.1, from coordinate 22,425 downwards.
TGATTATTAAGTATGAAGATCTGTTTGAAATTTAAATTTTTACAAGCATTATGAAACTATTGTGTGTTATGGAATAATTTGATGAATCATTTAATCAACTTCGATTTGCTTTTATGGACAAGGTGCCTTCTAAAGGAACTGTGTTCCTGTGTACTGCTGCTTTAAATAGTTAAAATTGCTTAAATTTGAAGGATTAGGAAGGAGGCGCGCCTCCTTTGAATTCTGAAAGAAAACTTTTTTTGTATAAAGGTAGCAAACAAGTACGATAGTAATTGGTTACTATCGCCGATGAACATTTGTAGTAAATCCTACATCATTGAATTGTATTTGAAGTTGATGACACAGACGCGTTACTAGCCTTGAGGACTACGATCCTTCGTTCGCCTTGTGTGTAAACATCGTCGGCATGCTTCTCCAAGACTGAAAAACTGCAAATTGTTCCATGGAGGTATATGAAGGTAGCCTTGGTACCTTCCCAGTGAACTACACGAGTTCTATCACCTGTTGTTTGTGCTGCTGCTATGCCAGAAGATTCAACATAATTGCATTGGAAAGTGTTCATGACATTTTGCATCTGCAACTAATTTTGCGCAAGGAGTATTGTCAATGTTTGGTATCCCACAACATCACAGATGCTCAAAAGCAGGCGCGCCGTGAATGGCGCCATGATATTATTAATATTTGAACAGGTAACTGTGACTGTGGGGTGAATCTTGGATTTAAAAATATGATCCAGAAACAAAGCGCCTGTTGTCTAATTCAAAACGATACATCGCCTACGAAAGTGGAACGATCGAGAAACGCTGGAATAATCGCAACATTTTTTCCTTAACGGGGTGTTTAGGCTTAATTCTCTTTAGAAACCAAATCATCAATGCTTGCTAGAAGTTTTTGTTGCTGCGAGAAACAAGCAAACGCGCACTGCGTGGCGGGGAGGCTGTTTGTTCCATCTTGTATGTGACTTCTTGTTTCTTAAAATAAAACCCGCTCGATGGTTTGCATCGCCTGAAGATGGGTTTACTGCATTTGAGAAGGCCGCTGAAGAAGTGCCTGTTGCAGACTGCAAAGGCCGCTGAAGATGCGTTCCAACGTATTTTGATAATTGCAACTAATCTTTGTTCTTAAATAATTATTTCAACCTTAAATTTAACTGATAACGTTCATTGAAGTGTCTGATTCTAGGTTATCTATGTTTCAGGGTCTCAGAGAAATGTTGGATCTGTCGAGGCGATACGGTTCCGACCGGGGATGCGCTCCGCCCACGGAAGACAAGGACGTACAGACGGACGGGCCGCCACTGTCGGGCGCGTGACGACTTTGAACGTCGACCACATCACACAATGACTCCTGACCGCACACCACATCTCCCATAGCTCCCGTAACATGTGTCCCCCGAGAACATTGTGAAGCGAGAAACATAATATGATTCCTTATACAGGATGTGCAGGCAGGCGGTGCAAGATATCTGTGGCGGTGACCGTTCCAGTATACAACTTATACTTTTAACTGTTTCCATGTATTTTGGATATTAGGTCTTTTGACAGATTGTATCTTTCTACTTCATACATTGTATAAAGATATATTTTTTTTATGTAGTGGAAACTGCTTATGAGCAGTCCTCTATGTTAAGTGGACACTACAACTCATGGAAATCCATTCTTAAATAAGGTGGAGTTCTATCTCTGGCAGGTTCCAGGTTGTAATTACCGATTCCTAGGAAACAAAGTGAAACACCTAGAGTGCCATTGCGTTCTACCAACCGCGCCCGTAAAATTATAGGTATGTGCAAATATTACAGCGAATAATATCAGTGTAAATTTGTTGAAACGAATGTTTCTCTATTGGTTGTATTTGATGTTAATAATTATTATAATAAATAGAAATATCTATAATCGTATCAAGTTATCGTGTCAAATGGATATGCTTGTGTTTAAACTATAAAATGACTTGAAGTCATCTTTACAATGTATGCTAGTGAAATGTCGACATCATTAAGTACAGCACAACTGTGATCTTTAGAATTTGCTGTTTATTATAGTGATAAATGGATGAACATCTTAAAGGGCATTTTAAAACTCACACTATTATGTAATATCATTATAGGATTCATACATTCTTTCGTTAAATTTTCATTATTAATAATTTTTTGGCACATTATTTAGGTAGGTCATAAGTTCATGTATAGATGTGTTCTGTCTGTGCTATGATATATTTTACTATTATGAATATGTTTAAATTGTTAAATGTGTTAAAGTGATTTATCACTTACAATACTCTAGTTTATCTAAATTCTTAGTGTGAGCATATGAGGTTTTGTACAGAAGTTATTATAGAGACCTCTCATCTTCATTTGTTGGAAACTTAGCACGATGTGATGCAGTAAGTTTTATTTCTACAATATATTGGATTACGAAAAAGCAATGTAACATCATTTCTAAACCCAATGAATGAATGTCGTAAAACATTAAACTTGATAATAGATTTGAGTAAGTGGCTTTCTTGCTTTATCTTTGTGGTGTGAAGGATGGTATTGGCTTGATTTTCTAGTAAGAAGAGCTCATTAGGCTTTAATGAACAATCACACATGTACTAGTCAATCACACAATATACTGGTCTTGCTAATATGTACTTGCTCACTATAACACGTAGTAAACAGAGATTATGTAGACTGGCGTTCGCGTTCAGGGAAACGTCACAAATGCAAACACTCTGGCGTCATTTGCTTTAATACAAGCTCACACACACAAATTGTCAATGCATCTTTCTCGTGTCGGTTGCGCACGTGTAAATTGTAGAGAAATATAATATCTTTTATAGTAATTAGAAATTTCATTACGGTCAAAATTGTAAGTAGATATTGTGAATCAAGTGTAATGCTTATTGATTACAAAATGTGACAATGCATTAGTAATTACATAATTGGTGTTGAAGAAGCATCTTAACTCATAATAATGCGCAATATTTTTCCATGCGAATTGTACTAGCTTTGAATGTTAGACGTTATATATTAATATGAGAAATATGTAGTAGTTTGGTAGAAAATGTTAATTGCAAAGGCATGTGAGCAATATATTGTGGACTGGTTCATAATTACGATAGTTATATTAGATTTACGATTTCCTCGTAATAAGCTAATGGCAACGGGGCGAACGTATATTAAGAACCGTCCTCTTTACTGGCTTAGATTAATGTACCACAAAAGTTTGAGAAAAAATTAAGACTTCTTACCTAAATTCAATGCTCTCGTTATATAATTACTAATTTATTCCATTGTAATTATGATGTGATTTATAAAATAACGTGCTGCGTGTTTTTAAACATTTTTATTCAAATGCGAATAAATTAGTGAGTAGACCTTAATGAGTAGACCTTCCAGACAAGAAATGTCTTAAAACTTACTTCATATAAATTCAAGCATATAAATTCAAGCTGATTTAACATTTAACTAAAGTATCGAAAGCGGATCTTAGCAACATTTTACATTTTATATGGCGATGGAGATAATTGAGGAATGCCAACATACCTTATAGATCCATATAAAAGCCATAAAGACTTGAGATATTATATGTTTAATGCTTCATAGCTGAAGCACAGTGTTGCCCTACATTTATAAGTAAACACATGTTATCATAATCTTATTTTCGTTAGATAATTGTGTTTTATTGTTAATTGTAATAACACTGCATGATTTGCACAAAGTGATGAGGTACGATGTTAAAAATTCATTAATTTTATTTGTCATAGGAAAATGCTACTTTATAATAATTTAGTACTTATTAAACTTCTTACAATTAATTCTTTATACAACATATTCACAAATTTCTAATATGTTATGTAAATTAAGCATTTGTTACATGTTCAACTATTTCTACAGTTTAGAAATTGTTATTAATTACCTTACTCTTAGTTAAATAAATTGTAATCCCTATCTTGTACTTACATTTAATTGAATGTAGTAAATTCATTCAAAAGATTATATTTTATGAATTAGTATTCTAAGCAACAACATACTACACTAACAATAAGTGTAAAATGCGTGTGCCTCGACCAAAGTCATAACACAATTATTTTAGTAGAGTGAAGTACGGTTACTGCTTGGTGTGTGTGTTGTTGCTATTGAGCATGGACTATGAATTTAAACTAATTTTATATGGTATTTGCATTTTCCATGCAGCAGGTACTTGTTGAGTATAACACATGCCTAGCTTTCGAACATTTTATACAGTTTAAATACAAAAGTAAATTTGTACTCAGTAAATTAAACGAGAAGTTTTATTAAATGCATTTATAATAACTACCAAAAAATAATATGAATTTGAATCACACACTTAAAATAAGGTTTTATATTATGTTTCTAAGTCTGTGGTAAAATATTTAAAGGTATTGTGTTAAGTAGGATCATAAAGTAAATAAATAGCAATAGAATAATTCATATAGTGAACCCCTAAGTTAAGTAACCCAAGGATCTGTTATAAATTATAGGTTATTGAACATTAATAATGGCCACAAATAACGTTAGCAATGTACCTTTGTAGATATAAATTAAAGCAATGATAGAAAATACATAGTAGTTTTTCTGCTGTAGAATAAACTAGTAGAGCTAAAATTTATTAATAATACTGTATCTTAAAATGTAATTGACAAATATAAAATACCATACAAATTTGTAGTTTAAATGGCTACTTAATAATTACAACACGCACACACACATATATATATATATATATACATAATAATTTTGAGACATATATGGACTAATACATATATATGCAGTTTATTAATCACTCTTCAGTATGGATCATATCCATATCATAAATATAAAAAGTTCAGAAGCTCCATGTTCTGTTTAACATTTTTGTCTTGAATAAAGGCAAACTAATAAGTTTAAAGAATGGAGTAATCTGATAACCATGCGAACTACACGAGTTCTACCACCTGGCACTAATAAAACGGGCGACTATATCAATCCTCATAGATACTGACATATTTCTGGTCAACATCCATTAGGGTCAATTCATACTAGCGCAGAGTCGAAGCGCAGTGAAACGTCAAATTCTTTACAATTAAAATTAAGTGTACGAATGCACGCGTGTTCGTGCATTCGTACAACTTTCGTGAATTCGTATGTGTCCCAAAACTGTCTGACGTAAGACGACGCTTTGGTTCACGTAGGCGCTGAAAGGTGCGCACAGACACGCCTATACCATTCATAGTCGGTCGTGAATTAAATCGAATGCGCACGATTCGCGTTTTCTTTTTATTTCAGAAGAATAAAAGTATTAATGTTACGGAGATAAGGGTGAATTTGCTATGCTACGTTTTAAGATTGACGCTTCGACTCTGCGCCAGTATGAATTGGACATTAGGACTTCAACATGGAAGGTAATATTCACCTACACTTTTACTTTCTATTTGTTCTTAAAGCAATTGGTGCACTGGTTTTGGGTACTACTTTCAATTCTTAACCTAAAATTCACGTGAAGCTTCAGGTGAGGTGCTCCACCTTATAGTCATAGTAATAAATTCAAAATAACAATAGATGCAGAAATAACATTAAAATCTACACAGTAAAGTGAACATGAGTTTGTCATTTTAAATAAAATATATCGAAATAATAGCTGACCCCGCAAACGTTGTTCTGCCATAAAAAAAAAATATATAAAAAAATGGGGGTTGATGGTAGAAGGGTAAAAATTTAGGGTTCTATGTATTGTTTAATGCCACATTAAAAAAAAATAAAAAACAAAAATTCACCAAAAAAAAAATTATGTTAGGGATGGACAACCCTTATCAATTAGGGGTATGAAAAATAGATGTTGGCTGATTCTCAGAACTCAATATGCTCACAAAATTTCATGAGAATCGGTCAAGCCGTTTCGGAGGAGTACGGGAACGAAAATTGTGACACAAGAATTTTATATATAAGAAGTACCTAATAATACATTGATATTAATTCAGCTAATCAGGAACAATTCATTGGATTTATTGGGTCAAGTCAAAGTTTAGCCTATGAAAAATCGCAAGGTGCGCCTAAAAAGTTTTCGATTGAAGGGGATACACATTTAGAACCAGAGGACTAACTTAGCACTATGCAAATTGCAAATGCATGCTTGTAGGTATTGACAGACAAATAAGATGAAAAGAAACGAAATCAAAGTCAAATCAAATAAACTTGTATATTCAATGGTTTTATAAATAACATACAACTCCATTAACATACAATGTGCACATGCACTCACTCTTATATGAAAAAAATAAAAGTCTCCTTGAATCATACTCTTGTTTGTGTATACTCTGTTGGGAACTTGAATGAGTGTTGTCCAATGGCTTGAACATTTGGCAGAAGTCCTGCATTGGGGGTGATGTTCCAAGACAGAGTTAATGTGACGTTGTTGTGACCTCTGAAAATAAAGAAAAAAGTTACCTCTGAAAAAAGTTAGATGTCTCTTATAATGTTGCACATAACATGTTGATCAGATTATTATTTTACAAGTCCTTTTATTATCCTCAAAAGATTGTTAGGTATATTTTTATGAAAACTTCACGGTTTCCGGGGATATAAATCAATGTAACTAGGTTTTATTTTTAGAAAACATCGTTTTATTCGGGTTTTCAGGCAATAAAAAATGACAAAGTAAGCTATTCAACAACAGATGGCGCTACTTAAGCTAGTAATATCCGTGCGAAGCTCTGTTGCCTAGCTACTGCTAAATAAAGGACAAAAATTGAACTTATGGATCTTCTCAAATTTAAATCTAAGTCATTGTTACAATCAATGTCATTTTGTCTTTTAATAATGTACAGATGTTAGGCTACAAATCCGATGTTGACAGTCACAATTCACAAAAACATGTTGCTCAGTTAAGAATGAGTGGAATTTATTTTTTACATAATTAAGGTTCTTAAAAACTGTAGTGTCAGGTCAATTATTGCTAGAAATTCTACTTTTAGTACCAATTTCCAGAGATCTGCAAAATATTCTGAAGAATTTTGTGCTTACGAGACAAATCAGTGGCAAAAAGTTTTGTATTAAAATTGACAAATGTCTTGCAAAGGCTCATATAGTATAAAGAAATAGAGGAAAAAAAATTTAAATCAGAAGTTTCATTTCAATCTGATCAATGGTTTCAGAACACATAGAAAACAAACATACAAACATTGATTTTATTTATATACTAGCTTTGCCTGCATCTCCGCTTGCTACTCCTCCATAGTGGCTCTTCCTCCTTTTAGGGGTTTAATTTTAATGGTTTATATATAGATTAGTAAAGCTTCCAACAAAATCCCTTAAGCCATTTTTACATCATGCGCGGTTAATAAACAGATAAACAAAAATTCTAAAATCTATTGAAACATGTTCTGTTATTGATTCTAAGTGGGTATACTTACTTACTTATTATGTTCTGTTATTGATTCTAAGTGGGTATACTTAGAATCAATAACAGAACATGTTTCCAAGCCAATTATTTTTTTGAATATCTTTAATGTACAGACTTTTGACTCTATTTAGGTTTATTATATGTATAGATTAGTGATCTAAAACCATCTTTGCATTTTTTTAATGCATTGTAGATACTGTAACATTAGAAATTATATAAAAAAATGTTAGTTATACTTACTTCAAACCATTACCATCATCCCAGAAGTAATATTTGGTGTTCATGTTTTTGAAATCCAATACAGCATTCTCTCCTCTTAAGATAATCTTATCCCATAAAACAACCTGGTTAAGTTCATTATTAGGGGTGACATATTCCGCCGTGAGGTACAGGTACAACTGCTTTACATTCCAGTTGAACAGGTTAGACAGATCTGTCTTGAGATCAAATGTTAAGTATCCGAGATCATTTCTTTCTCTGGACGCACCATAGTCTGGTACGTTTTTGCTGTATGGAAAAGAGTACAAGATTTAGTTTTTCGTCTGCACATACAGTCTTATATTATATAAAATTGCTACAATTAATGCCTTATAACACATAATCTTACCCTTTAAGTAATGATTACAGTTAGAAAAGTTCAATTTTCAAAGGTTATTACTAGATGCTTCGAGGTAACAATAAATTACACTGTTTTATGTTATAGTCTTTCTTCAACTATAGTTTTTCAGGACTGAGGTTGAAAAACAAATTGGGCTATAACTACGAGTATGAAGTAGTGAATTTTATACTTACACGACAACTTTTACGGTGTTCATTTGTGCCGCAGTTCTGTACTCCACCGTTAACGTGGATAGAAAACACAAAAATGTGAGACATGATAAAACACTTAATGTATACGTTAATATTGCATTTCCCCTGGTTAATACAGAATACATGTTGTTGGTTTATTTATCTTCGGCGTGGTTTAATGTAAATCCACCTCAATTTTAAGAAAATCAAATTATGAAAAGAATACTATGCTCATTCACTGAAATCGTTGACGAAGTTGACTGATGTCGTAGATGACAGAAGAGTTAAGAGACACGTCATATTACCTTGCGTTCCACTTAACGATAAAACGCTTTTTTCACAGTTTATATTAAGACTTTATAAAACTGTAAAAATTATTAAGCTCAAAAATTGAAAAATTGGTATACTAATGTAAATACGTAATGTGCAATTAATATCGGACCCCATATAGATATGATATAAAAGTAATTATTTCGTGCTGGCATCACCACAATTTATACTCTGTATATTAACTCTCTGCTTTTTTATTTATTTATTTAATACCTATACTAAGTACTTATATAGTTATCTGTGTATACCCATATCTATACATATATTATAATAAAGCTAAAGAGGGTCAAAAGTCTGTACATGGAAGCTATTCGAAAAAAAAATTGCTGGGGATACTTAGAATCGATAACAGAACACGTTCCAACAGTTTTTAGAATTTTTGTCTGTTAGTCTGTTTATTTGACCGCGCATCACGTAAAAATGGCTTAACGGATTTTGATGTAAACTGGACTAATCTGTCGAGAAGACCCCCGACCTGGTTTTAGGCCATAAAAATTCAACCCTTAAATATAGGGGTAGCGGGCAGAGCCGCGAGCACAGCTAGTACCTAATAAAATTGTAAGATGATGCCTGTACTTTAAAGATAGTATAGGAGAAAAAATGGTATGAGGGGTTTTTTGTAAAAGCATTAGAAGGCACAACAACGTTTTTAATCGTTAAAATGATTGTAGGCCCCTCACGATAAAAAAAAGTGTATTTGAAAATTGATGCGGTTTTTACAGCTAAATTGCTTATGATGTAACTCTACTCTGGGGATTATAGGGGTGGCGGTGATATCTGTCCGGAGGGAGTAAGTAATACCTGGAAATACAGCCTTTAGTTTAGATCTACTCCCATTTTTTTTAAATAACCGTGAAATATGAACTTGCTCTGTAGATTTACTAATCACTACTGTAGTGTACTCACTATCTTATACACTATTTATATCTTAACCTAATACGGTTAATCGTTTATTACCAGGACAAAAATATATACACTAAACACAGGGAAGCATTGTTATAAATCATTATTTTATTATAATAAATATTTAATGAATGTTAACACGCCTTTGATTCTCTACTTTTTATTTTTAGTTGTAGTTTTCTTAATTAAAATGATTGCTACGTCGAAAAGAAAGTGACAATCTTATTTAGGTAGGTACTAATAGCGCAAACCCGTGGGACGATAGCTGCACATAAAATAATTATGTTATGCTCTCATCTTGAAGAGCTCCGTAGGTAGATTTTCCGAAACGTTGATGCGCGGGAAAATAAAGTGGATTCTTGATTGCAATTTACTAAACTGTTGCTATTTAACAAATAAGTAAATTTAGAGAGCGGAAAAAGTAGCTGGCCTGTTAGAGGGTGGTGGTTGTGACTGAGCAAACAGATTTTGTATATTTCAGGACTATTTTATCTGATAAATATTTTTTTTCGGTGTGTTCTTAGTAATAATAAATATGGCTCATAAGTCTTTACAAACTCACAAGTTTATTAATTAAGAAGTGACATTAATATATTTGGTTATGTTGTTATAAAGCTTTTAGTCACTAATAAAATAGCAAATGCTGAAATATAAATAAACGAGGACAAATTGAAGGTTCCGACATCATTACACGGGACGCCGCCTGGGACAGACCGACAGAAACATACTCTGGTCGCGAAACTCCCATTCCTTTGTTCATAACACCCACTATTAACAGACGCTCCGAGTGTATCTATTCCTCGAGTGCACATATACGTTGAATTCTCAACTGGAATAAAAAAATATTATCACTTTTAATGATTTCGTAGTTCCTTTGTTCTCTTTTATATGACCCAAAGTAGGAGTAATAAAGGAGTTGAGAAGAGAATTACTTCTTTTACCAACAGTACTTAAATCATAATCAGATTTTTAAAGTAGTGTATACTTTATGCTACTGTACAGTCCGTAGCATAAAGTAGGTACATTTCTTTACATATCTTCTTCATTCATTCTTTACAAATCTGCAGTAATCTTTGAGATCTTAGTACGTACATAACGTATTTTATAAGCTCTATGGCCCAGCACTACTTCATTCGCATTATAGATTAGGTCATCTGTTTTGTTATATAAATTACTTTTAACAGTTTTATAGTTTGTTCGTCAAAGTAGATTATAACTATAACAATTAATACAGTAAAGTTTGATTTGATATATCTTACCATGTCCGTCGAAGTAATAGGTATATTGAGCGCAGACATCATTTGGGGCCAATATGCAGGAGGCCTCATCGGCATGATGAGTCCAAATGTATTCCACATCTGGCCACGTTCCATCAACTAAAATCACAAAATATTTCAAAACCATGTAATGCAACCTTGTAATCTAATTAAATTTTTGTCAGGTGGTAGATTTCGTGTAGTTCTACCAGGGATGTTGGACCATCGCCACCGTACTCAATACCTTTAAACGAGCAATTCTTGTATATATGTATATAAATATATATCAATGATCTCGGAAACGGCTCCAACGATTTTCTTGAAATTTTGTATTGTAGGGATTTCGGGGGCGATAAATCGATCTAGCTAGGTTTTTTTAGGTACCTATTTTTAGAAAACGTCGTTTACAACAACGAGAAGTTAAGCTATTGAACAATAGACGGCGCTGCTCATGCCAAAAATATCCGGTCGCCTAGCTAGTTATCCGTGAAGCGATTTTCTGTTTCTGTTTCGGGGATGCGCCGTTGTTGGTTATATATACACAAGAGGCAAACATCTTAGAGGTCGCATAGCAACGCATCTGTTGTCAACCTCTAGATACGATTCAATCGTGTTTGGGTTGGCAAAAGTTCCATGCTCCAAAGGTACTAAATTTGTATGATAAGGAAAAGGAAAGGGCGTGCAGTTCATATTACAGCAAGTGGTCACTGCCGCCCATGAATACGTTGTTGTATATTGCACGTGACTTGTTGCTGTATAATGTACGAATTGCTGAAGGGCAAATTTCGTATACCGTAGAGTAACACTGTCTTTTGAAGTAAGTTTTAAGTGTTGTAAGTCATGACAATGAGTCACTTGGTATTACAAATTTCCAAAGGTGCGGCGAGTATTTATGAAAAATATTTAAATTATGTTCATATATTACTGGGTGACATTATTAATACTACTTTTAAATGTAGTAATCTCATGGCATCTTTCTTCTTTTAACTTACAAGAAGCTACAAGCGGGTGCATACAAGGGACACCATTGGCCAACCGTGTTGCTTCTTGGCAGGTGGCGTTCATGAAAACACTGTCATTGTTAAATCGCGGACCTAGCCACGTAAACTGATAACATCTGGATACTGGATCTGCACTCGATTGTACTGCCACAAAAAGTCCACCTAGAAATGACAATTTAAGAAGAAAATAGATCAATTTGTAGGTAAAATTGTGTAAGTGTATGTTTCTTTTCAATATTTTCTGAAAATCAGGATTTAGGAATGCATATCAAGCTAATGTATTCACGTAGTTATCTTATAAAATTTCAATTAATATTTTTCTTCCCTTGTCTAGAGACTCAGGCTTTATTTCCTGTCGACTGTGATAGCAAAATAATTAAGCAAGCTTTATACAATATTTTTATTAACTGACTTCGTGTATAAGGGGATAGACAAATATAAAATATCCAAAAGCGTCTAAACATGGGAATGGGCAAATGTAGAAATAGACGATATTGAATTTTGAACATGGACAACCCTCTGTAAAATTTTATAGATCAATTATCATTTATCGATGTTATGATTTTTATTATCTTCATGATTTTATATACTGTCTCAATTTTCAATTTAAATCTTCTTTGGTAATTATATTTAAGTTTAACTCTAGGTAGTAAGAATTACGTAGTTAGTACAATAAATTTTATAAGTCTTGAAGTCATATAATACCTTACTAATCAATCAATTAAATAATTATTGTTGTCTATTTGCATACGTAACACTTCGATCACTAATAGGAAACGTAACACGATAAAAAGTACAAGGTAGAAAAATAAAAAAAATATAACGCAAATGTAGGTACTTACAGAGTATTACTGAGCTAGTTATCGATATTGCAATAATTTTAAAACTCATCTTAGGCACATTTGGAAAAAATATGTTTAAGCGAACTTTGTGTGTATTGTTTATGAATACCGTATTCACATTAACAAATTAAACGATACAATGCATGACGTAGCACTTATTATCTTTGTGATAGCAGAAATGTAAAATATATATAGCATATATGTTATATATTACTTTGTACTTTACCGATATTTCGAGTAGGCACGTTGCAATGATTTCTTTGTGATTAATAACTGATATAAATTTATCTATGATGGTCATGTTATTAATTACAAAGGAATTCAAAGAATCAAATAATGTTATCATTTGCTAAAGTAATACGGAAAGACTATTAGGTACTTTTATGACAATAGTGATATTTATTTCAGTTTAGATCCTAATTGATTTGATTTGCCAGGTGGTAGAACTCGTTTAGTTCAACCGGGGAGGTACCACCGCCACCCTCATAATCGTCCGTGAAGCAGTTCTTGTGTTTCGGTTTGGAGATGCGTGGTTGCCGGCTATACTTATACACGAGACGAACAATTTAGTCCTCAGGGGCACCATCGCATCTGTGATCAAACTTAGGTATGATTTATTCGTACTTGGGGATGATTACTGATATCTATGGGCGGCTGTGACCATTTACCATCAGTTGCATGCTCGTTTGCTTCCTTTATACGATAAAAATGATTCTAATTTTATTTATATAGAGTTAATAACTACTACAAGAAACATCTATTTGTAACTCACCCGTTAAATACATAACAACGTTGTAAATTTGTTACCAGTCGATATGTTCCTGATAGGAATAGTTAGTCATGAAAAATGGAAATATGCAAGTGCAGTGTCAATTTGCATAGCAGTAGGCTTCGTCAGTGGCGGCCGCCGCATACGTCAATGAAATTATTCTCCATTCGCCATCGCCGATAAGCCGATTTCGCCTAACCTCGTTCAATCAACGCTCGCTCGCTAGATTCTTGTAGATTTATGGAATATGTGGAATAAAATTAAATTTCTATGTAGAGTTTTATTCTCTTTGTATTTAGGGCAGTTTCAACTTCGACTTTTGATTTGACTGTGACTGTAACCCTTTTTATCTCGCGCTACTGAGCACGGGTCTCTTTTCATGCCCGTGGGAGACTATGCATACTTATATAGAATAGGCACACGACCTTATATAGAATACCACTTTCTGCAATAGGATTGGTGGAATGCCATTCGAGTCACCTTAGACTTCTTTAACTATCTTTTGTTAAATGTTTCAAAACGACCATAAGGTATCTAACAAGGGTCAAGATTCGTAAATCATTTAAACCATAACCCTTATAAAATTACTAAAATAAATCGTGAAATTTATTAAATATATTTAATGCAAATTTATTAAATGCATAACGCAAAATATGTCTTACATAAAGTTCTGATTGCGCCTAATGTCGCTTGATTTTAAATACAGTTCGGATTTCCAATAGCAGAGAGCTATAAGGCGCTTTTCGTGGTACCATGTAATCTTCTTTAAATGAAATTAATTAAATTAAATTAAAACACAAATTGATAGACATTAATAAAATTTCAGAACTTCTTTACAATTAGATGCCCAGAGCTTATAATTTTGGAAGAATTTATATTGTTTTTTTTTGTCTAAAAAAATGATCGCGTTGATCAGGGCTATAGTAGTAGACTAAATCTATTTTACAACAGTAACTGTTTCAAATTAATACTCATTACACAAGGTAAAAAAAAAATTAAAAAAAAGAAAATTGAGGATAAATAGTCCATAAAGAAATGATTAGCGATTTTTACTATATTAATCTTAAATTTAGAAAAAATATTTTTTTAACGGGAAAGAACGTTTTTGGTGAAAGTTCAATTTGAAAAGGAGAAAACGTACACAATGTACTATGTACCTAGATAAATACTTAACACATCTAATTATGAAAGATGAAAAAAAAAACATCCACTTAAATTTATAATTTAATTCTTAATTTTTTTATCTAATTATATAAGATAAGCTGCTATACATCGGAAACGGACACATAATATAACCAAATAAACATATGTAATTAAGGAAATTATCATGCGTCTTGTTATTAAATGGTACAGATTTACGACGTAGGACGTATAAAAACAAAATCAACTAAAATTCATTAATATTTTCCTTTGTTGTCTTCTCATTTTTCTAGCTGGCGTATTAAAATTGGAAATACAGAAGTGCATCGTCAATTTGCATAGTACGTCTATGTCTACATCAGACGATGCATACGCCGATAAAATTACTCTCCATTCGCTATCGTCGATAAGCGGATTTTGCCTAACCTCGTTCAATCAACGCGCACTGAGTCTCGGACCGTCTATAAAATATAATCAGCCGTCTATAAAATCATTTACTGAAGACTGCGTCTAACATAGATTTTCGCTGTAAAGCGAAATTTCTTTTAAGTGATTGCTAGATGGTAGAACTGATTTTGGGAGGTACCATCGCCGCTCGCATAATCCTCCGTGGAACAATTCTTGTGTTCTGGGTGGAGGAGTGTGGTTGCCGGCAATACTTACATACGAGGCAACCATCTTAGTCATTAGGGGTAGCAACGCATATGTGGTCAACCTCAGGTACGCTTCAATCGTACTTGGGGATGATTACTAATGTCCAAAGGCTGCAGTGACCAGTTACCATGGATTGCATGCTTGTTTGGTAACCTTACAGATACTATAAATAAATTGTATTGCAAGTACGGTAAATTTGTAACATATGTAATGGTAAAGTAAAGAAGTCAAGAGAAAAGTGGGTCGATTGTGATAAGTGAGATGAGTTAAGATGAGAAGGTCAACGAGAAGAGGAGGGGTGAGGTTAGATGAGGCGAGGAAAGGAGGCAGAGATAATAGTACGACAACAAACATCAATCAATTTTCTGTTCTTTAGATGTTTCAGTTATTGATATAGACATATCATTTAGATTTAGTGGCGTTAACTTCATATCGGCTTGCATGGTGATATGTATACGGGATTGTTCGGCTCTATCATGATAAAAATGTGGCTTTATTATGAGAAAAAAAGGCCGTAATATGTTTAACGCCTTATTATGTTTTAATGTCTATAATACCTCTGCCGCCTTCATTGATAATGCTAGTCCATTGTACACAGGCTCGGTGGTGATGTTTTCGAAGTCTTGTCATTGTTGTTTACAATATTCTTTGTATTCTCTAAAGTTCTGACTGTGTCCATAGAATTACTTCATAGGAATAGGTTAGAATAGGAACAGCAAAAGTATTTAAAGCTTTAGTTTTAGTTGTTTGTGTTTTGTAATTTATACATAAGTGTAGTGTTTATGTATGTTTCTGGTATTTGTTGAGATTGTTGAAATCTCAGATGTTGATATCCCTCTTCTTGGTCTACTGCCTTTATGAATTCTTATTTAAAAATATCGGGAATATTATGCGATCCAAAATTTAGGTAGGTATGTTATTAGGCATAAATCATATATCTAAAGACCAAAAGGAATGCTCTAAACTTATACATTTTATTATTTACAGCAAACATTTTATAAAACGCAACACGAGTGTGGACGAAGAATTGATTTGTCGCAATACACAACACCACACCTGTTCTAAAGTCTGAAAAATGTTTGCAAACCGAGAAAAACTTTGATACTACTGAGCTTCTTATGTTGTTTACCGTATCGCTTTCATACTTTGTTTATCCTTCTCTGTTTACACACAGTGAAGACAAGGAAATGTTTTCCTATTGATATTATGAAAAGGATATCTATGTATTATTTGTGGTTTGGTTATAGTTGACTATTGCTACATGTACTGAACACCAATATTTATTAGACAATCTGTGTGAGCCAAATGATACTACTAATAATATATTTCCATTTAATTTTTAAATAGATAATATTATATAGTATGTACAATTTCTGTTGACAACAAGGAGATTTGATTTTTAGGCTCCAGTAGAGCTATGCCTTAGTGCGTTCGCGCTTAAGGCATGCAATAAATATGTTAAAATGTTGTTCGACTGTATTAGAAATTATATTATCTGTAAATAGCTCCAAATTACATGTATTCTATGAACTTAGAAAATGGAAATAATATAGAAATGTGTATTTTTAGATTGTATTATTGAATGTTTGTATATCCGTACAATTTAAACTACATCTTACAGTTAATCTAAAATAGGAAGCTTTGTGCGGTGGTAACATAATGTAGCAGTAGTACTTATAGTATTTTTTTATTTAAATACATGTTGAACCTTGAATGGCCACTGCTTTCCATTATCAGTTAGGAACTCGATATCTGCATCGTGATAAAATATTTGCGTTGCTACTACTGACGACTGAGTTTAATAAAAACATTAACACTTCATAAAAATAAAACTACTTCACCGCTTTTTTCAAACCAGAAAACAGTAGATTTTTTTAACACGGGTACGGGTACTCCCACATACACAAATTTTCTTATTTATAATATTACTAGGTTCTAACCTTACTTACTCTAGTAATGAACGATGCATTACAAGTTAACTTCTTAGAAAGAAAAAGGGAACTTACAATATTAAATTTATTTATTAAGTTCACATAACGGCTTCCATTAATCTTAGTTTCATAACTTGGAGCCCTTTGTTATGTTCTCCGTTCGGTGTGAAATGGCTTTAATTAAGATATCATGGGAAATAAACCTCTCAACTTCGTGAAATATTAGAAGCTGGGGTAAATTAGATATTTTTCTAGTATCATAGATTCAAGTAGGTGTAAAATTAATTCATTTTATTAAAATAAACGACTTAATTACAAATCCTTTTATTAAAGCAAGAGATGTACAAAAGTTACGAAATTAGCTATAACAATGTTATCTACAATACTTATTTATAAAATAATTACATTTTTATATTTTATGCAATCTATTTACAAGGTTTACAAGAATATAAATAATATTTACAAAGCTATAAATGAGCACAGGCTAAATAAAAACGATTAATAATTTACATGAGATTTGAGTAGGTACAAGTATTGTAATGTAATTTTACAGGAATATGCTTTTTATGGAAAAATAAAACTTAGTTTTAAGGTGTTCCAACGCTATAGACCCATTAGTTTAGCACTCTTTATTACATATTCACTCGCGATACAGTTTATTTTCTAAACGAGCACTATTATTGTGAAATATCTTTTCCTTCATAAGTTTATATTTCACTATTACAATCACTTATCACTTCACAAAATAAAAATGTCCAAATATTATATATAGGTACGTGTGTGCATTACGCTAGATGTCATGGACACATATTATTATTACCCAACATAAGGGAATGGCGCAGGGAAATATCCTGGAAAACCGGGCGCCGCACTGGGCTGTACCGGTATAGACGATGTCACATATGAAGTCAGAATAGTTGGTACTACTTTAGTTGTGAACAGTGTCGTGTATACAGTCTTTGCACCGAAAGTAAGCTTCAATATTTGACTGTCTGTTGCTGTCACTTCTGTGTTCATAACGACTGGAGTCGAAGTTACAGTGAATTGCTGCTGTGGGAAAAGCGGGTTAATGGGTTGAAGCGGTAAGGCCGGAAGACTGCTGGTTCCTATTTCATATTCGGTTTTGGTGATCGTTGCCACGGGCCTCGATATCGTACTGTGAATTGTATTTTTGCCGTCAAATAATGGTATTACGTGCGATTCATAAACGGTTTCATATTTAAGTATCGGCTTAGACGTTGTTACAACATTGGGAATTTGTGCAGCTGCTGCTGGATTTAGTAACCGTAGAAGAGCCAATTGTTGCGCTTGTTCTGGTGTCAGCGCAGGCGTAGCTGGATTTGGAGGTTCCGTTACTTGATTATTTTTGTTTTGTCCATGAGCTTTCTTAAGTCTTAAGTGGTTTTCTGGCAACCGATATTTATCTACTTCTGTCAGATCGAAATCAGAACCAATATTTGCTAAATCTAACTCTGGTGGGAATACTCTGCGCGGAACCCCATCTTCATCTTCATTGCTGTCCCCAAAGTCTAGTTCTAGGTGTAATTCTGATCCAGCTTCATCAAGACGACTGTTGAATTCTTTTAAAGTTTTACTAGGAATAAACTGATAAAAGTCCATAGGAGGTAATGTTTTAGTAGCAGTTACAAATCTGGTGACTTGATAAGTTTGAATAAATGTTAAACTACTGGTTAGGTTAGAATCTCTTACAACTGGTAGTATGTGTGTTTTTAGCATATTTTGAGTCGTGCTGAATGTTTCTGTCACCGTCTCCAATGGTGGAGTTTCAACATCGGATGACAAAGTTATAGGTGGCAAAGTAGCTATACTAGAGTCTAAAAGATAATGATCTTTCCCGTACGGAGAAGCTGTCGCTAATATATTTTCTGTCAACGGTTCGTTGAGAGAACTTTGCGAGTTAAAAGACGCAGTTGGCTCAATTCGTTTTTCTATGGTTGTAGTTACTGTGATAATACGAGTGTTTTTGACACGTCCGACCTGAGAAAAAAAAATACAGAAATTAAGTCGAGAATTCATGAAATATGATGTTATTAACATTTAAATAATATCATATTAAATGCATTTTTATGTACCTGGAAAGTATAAGGAGACTTGAGAGTTGCAATTTCATAGTAAACATCTCGAAAATCTGCTGGAGTAGATATCTCAACCTTAAGGGTTTCTATCGGTGGCGGTTTTTCAATGGAATTATCTTCTGTATCATTATCAAGAAGAGTACCTGGACCACTTTGTGAACCCGAAAGTTCAAGGTCGTTGTCAGATCTAGGCTGTAGAGAGATATCATTCGATTGAGCATCTTCCAGAAGAGGGTTCGGATTAGGTGTTGTTTGTTCATCATCATTATTCGATTTGCGAATTGTCACTTTTGGCTTAGGGCTAGTCTTGTATTGCCAACGACCTGATCCAGGTGCTCTGTTTAATTTGAACTTATAAATGCTTGTAGATCCCGCTGGAGTCACTTGTTCCACTGAGGACGCTTGAATACGGGGTTTAAATCCTCGTCTTGATTGATTGTCCGTATTGGTAGAGGGCGTCACAGTAATCTTATTTCCGGAATTTCGGTTGCTCTTCCGCCTATTGGAAAATGATGGAGGGGATGATGACGATGATTCACTGAAAACAGACACGGTTGCGAGTTGAGGCGTATTTCTTGGTCGGCCAAATCGAGTACTGAAAATTGTAGAAATCCATATTTGATATTCAGAACAGTAAATATAATAAATAACAGGAATAAAGATGAATAGAAAAATAAATACAATAATTGTTTTACGTAATTGTTTTAGTTCTCAGGCTGTATGTCCTATGGCTGATTTAGGTAGACTTGCATCATTTTTCCGAATGTTATGTAGTTGTTGTTGTTACATAGTATGTCTATGTCTATGGACGACAGTGACCATTTACCGTGAAATAGCCTCCATGACTATTTGCTATTATAATTATATTGAATAAGAAATACGTTTACGCTGCATTAAAAACAATATATAGGCACAGTATCTATATAATCTCCACGTGTAGCTTTTAAGTACTTCTTAAAAATAGTGCACTAAAATGTAGCCATTATATTGGTGATACTTTAAAAAATAAGTAATTATACACATACTTTGCCATCTCGTTTATTTAAAGAATTAAACCTGAAAATATTACCTCTGAGTGCGTTGGGAGTGTGACGACGAGTTCCTATTTTTAAATTTTTTGTTTGGACTAGGTGTTTCTACGTTGTCGTTATCATTGTTCTGAGATCGATGTCGATTAGGTTTAAATGATCCTCCATTATTTGATTGTCTACGTGTAGTTTTACTGTTAAAGTTATTTTCATCGTCATTACTCGAAGGAGTAGGTTCTAAATTATGTCTGTGGTTTTTCGAGAGTCCAGGGGCAGCAGTTTTATGTATTCTATGAGGTGGACTCGGTGAAATTTTCGCTCTGTGACCGCCTGATAATACTTTAGAATTGCTATTTAAAACTTGAGCGTATTTTCCTGAAATATAAGTACCAATAACACTGGTTTCGTGGACTGTTGTAAGACCATCCTTAACAATTGTACCACCAAGTGTTGTTACAAGTCCTAAAGGATGATCATCATCCTCAGGAGGTGGAGTTGGTTGATGTCTATTTTTAAGGTTATTTTTTGGCTTTTGAGGATGTGCTTTCGATGGTCGTAAGTTTATGACTTTGTAAGTTTCTTCCACAAATTCCGATGGCTGGCGTGATAAGAAGTCGTATTCGGGTTCTCCAATATTATTGTTTGTTACTAATATGGCTGGTTCATCATCACCCTGGCTAGACTTGATTTCAACTATACTATTTACTTTGGAATTAATAATTGACGGCGGTGGATTTTGTTTTACTTCAACCTTACTACTAACTATAGTTGTAATACTTTTTATGATTTGATCTTTTTGGTTTTTATTGGATGATGACGATTTGTTTGGCTTTGGTTGAGGTGGTTTTTGAGGATTATTTTCTACAATTTTAGAAGGACCCGCAATTACTTCCACTTTAGATATAATTTGCTTCTGTTCTTTTACATTTGATTTTGGGATATTGGTAGTCTTTTCTTTTTCTTCCTTCTTGGGAGGTGACGTTACTACAGATATAGCACTAGGTGCAACTAGCTGTACACCAGATTTATTCGTTTTATCTTTATTTACTGTTTTGCTGGGCTTAATGGTTTCAGGTTTCGCACTGGTTACTGATGGCGGTGGCGGCTTAGTCTCAATAATATTTTCTTGCACGGATTTTTCCGTCTTAGGAGGTTCTGAAGATAGAAAAAAATATTAATGTAATGAAACTAGCGCAAAATAATTATAAGAAAAATTAGCAATATGCGATTCATTTAAATTTTAATTGAGCTTATAAACCGGATATAGATACGACCTGGTGGTGGCGCTGACTGTGGCGAGAAAACCATGACGGTGTTGCCTATCGTAGTGGTGAAGTCGAGAAATCCATAGACTGTTTGTGTGATGAAGTTGCCGGCTGGTACTGTGTTGCTAGGTTTATTACTATCATCGTAGAACGGGCCGCTGGCGGATACTTGCGCACCTGTAAATTACACCAGATTTGATCATTAGGAATACAATTTAAAAAAAGTTGCATTTGAACCGTATTGAGTAGCTTATTGACGTTTCAAGTAAATCTTGAGGAATAAAGTTGATATTCAAGGTGAAGGGTAATAAGTAATTACATTAGTACAGAGTGAAATAGGTATATAAATAGTTATGATCTCTATTTTTAAACAACGCATGTTTCTGTTTCAGCAGTTTTCAATAAAAAGAGACAAAGTTGCAGATAAAAAAGGAAATCATTGGAGGTGTTACTTCAGTCTCATTGGTCGGTAAATGGTCTGTAATAGTAGGTAACTTCGAATGCTTGAAAAAAGAGGGTGGATACAAACAAAGTCATTTGAACAACACGCGTATCCTTGAATTAATGAAGTGTGACGTCGTTTGCTTTACTTTATGTGATGTTTATAAAAAAGATGTTTAATTTAAATATTCTTTGCCGGTTAAATGTAGTAAGGCGGAGATAATAATATTTTAAGAAGTACAGATTTCTTGTCAAAGCATTAATTCTGTTTCGAAAAATATATATTATTTTCGTATGCATGAATATGTATGTGGTATTGAGCTTAATAAAAGCTTAATAATTTTAATCTTTCATTTTATGCTTACTGATTGCAATCTGTAGATATTTTATTTGAAATCGATTTACCCAAATACGATCTTAATTTTAAAATGGTTAAATACGAAAGCAGATTATGCTTCAAATCTAATCCCGGCTGACTTTACCGTGTACCTTGTTGTGTTTTGGCACCAAACGATATTTACGTTGCACTCGCACTGGAAAGTAACGAAATTCAGTACTTGTTCTATCGCAAGCAGGTAAAGAGTCAAAGCAATTTATGATT
>DWNR01000179.1:0-23884 GCA_018250455.1 Polygonus leo | reverse complement strand
TCCCTCTGGTGCTGCAAATGTCCATAGGCGACGGTGACTATTTACCATCAGGTAGCCCGTCTGCCTTATCGCTAGGTTTAGGTTTAGATATATTTATTATGTGGAAAGTTCTATGTGTGTATACATTGTTAATGCTCTTCAATTGTTTTTTAATTTGATTATAATTTCAAATGGTTAATGATTTTAATTGAAAATTATAATATGTTAATTTTATTATTACAATCAGTTTGGAAATTCAAAATACAGCTTTAAGTTTTAATTTCTGTCGGTAGTCCCTATGACTGCCTCTTTTTTATTATAAAATCGTGGTCCCCTTAATTTAAAATAATATTTTTTATTACTGAATGAGATACTGTTCATTGTTTTAATTTGGTGTACAATAAATAATTTTTGTATTGTATTGTATTGTATTTTTTACGTTTCCAGCTCTTTAAGAACCGAGGAGAACCTCAAAGTGGCATCAAAGATACCTCAGGACAGACTTATGATAGAAACAGACTGTCCCTGGTGTGAAGTGAAGCAGACACACCCCGGATACAAGCACGTGCTGACCAAATTTCCTACTGTGAAAAAAGAAAAGTACTCTGTTGACTCTCCTTGCCAAGTGAAGGGAAGAAATGAGCCTGTAAATATTGTGTAAGTTTTTTTTTATGGTATAAAGGTAGCAAACGAGCATGCAGTCCACCAGATGTCACCATGGACATCAGTAATCATCCCAAGCACAATTAAATCATACTAAAATTTGATCACAGATGCGTTGTTACCCCTGAGGACTAAGATGTACGTCTCGTTCATAAGTGTAACCGGCAACCACGTCTCTCCAAAAATTGCTTCACGGAGGATTGTGAGGGTGGCGGTGGTACCTCCCCGGTCGAACTAAACGAGTTCTACCACACTGCCTTAAGACCACTCTACCACCTTAAGCCGTTATTAAGTAAGCCAAAGAGAAACCGATATCAAAATTTCTTTGGTTTATATTTTGTCTCTCTATATTAAGAATTAAGGCGGCCAACGTACAATGCACTGACCAAGTCGTAATTGGCAGACTTCACACACCGTTAGTTTTTATTACAGCATTTAATTGTAATCTTAATGAAATCCTGTATTCTCAATAATTTCAGAAAATACTAAACCTATTTAAAAGAAATTTAGCAAATATTGTAACTTGATTCATTTGAAAGATCTAAGGGAAAGAAAGATCCGGCAGGTGGCGGTGTTTTCGATTTTCTAAAAGGCGGTATCTGCCAGGCTCCATCCATCCATCCATCAGCCTTTTGAAGTCCACTGCTGGACATAGGCCTTCCCTAATAGGCGCCACTCTAACCGGTCGCGTGCCCTGTGAATCCAGCGGTTTCCCGCCGTCTTCACTGACATGAAATTAGCAAGCTGAAGTGGCAATGGGCCGGCCACGTCACTCAGAGGACCGATAACCGATGGGGAAGAAAGGTCCTCGAGTGGCGACCACGTTTAGGCAAAAGGAGCACAGGTCGCCCTCCGACCTAATGGACTGACGATCCGCCGGGTTCCACTAGTTATAAATTATTTCTTTCAATTAATCATAAGATATATATATTTTTTTCAGGCAAGTTCTAGAGATATTGGCTGCAATTCGGGAAGAGGACATTGACGCCTTAGCGGAGCAGATTTATTTAAATACTACAAAAATATTCTTTAAGCAATAAATACCCTTTTGCATTTGTATTGCAACAATTTTATTGCAAACTTGTTGACCGGACAGTCGTTTTTCTGTCTTAACAATAAATATTGTTAGTAAAGTTATGTTGCAATAGAAAAGTTATTATGAGCTTTCCGCAAAGTCGTCTCTTTTATCTTTATATCATATCTTACTTAAATTATTTTTCCTCTATTACCCTGCTTCTCTCAGGAGAGAAGCTAGGACTTAATAACAATTCATCCGTTACAATATACCTATAAGCATATTCAATTATTTTAGATATTTTTATATAAAAATTGGAAATACCTGTTGCTGTAGAGTATATTATATAAGTTAAGTGAACATTGTGTATATAAATAAATATTCATATTTTTATTTATTGTTTTATTTCGAGACCTTACACCGGCGGCTAAATTTGTAAATAAGGATTATTGATTTCATAAGAGGCATTCCCTAATCTAATTTTGTTATTGGTTGTCCTAACTCCATTTTAATGGATTTCGACATATTTGCATTTTCACAATAAAAACGTAATAGTCTACACATCCAGTGACCTAAAATTTTATATCAGAAAATTCAATAGGTCTGTCTGAGATTCAAATTAGAAGGGACCTTCGCTCAGAAGTTTAAAAGTTGAGAAATAATTCTCACTCATTAATAATTTATACGAAATGTAATATGTCAAAAAATAAATCTGGCGTGGACTGGCAAAAAGTAATACTCATCAGCAGATAAATAAGCGAATGTTTATATTATTTATAACTAGCTGTGCCCGCGGCTCCGCCCGCTACCCCTCCTTTTAGGGGTTGAATTTTTATGGCCTTTAACACGTCCGGAGATTGTCTCGACTCAAGATTACTGTACTCGAGATTAGTCAAGTTTACATCAAAATCCGTTAAGCCGTTTTTACGTGATGCGCGGTCAAATAAACAGATAAAAAGTCTAAAAACTGTTGGAACGTGTTCTGTTATCGATCCTAAGTATCCCCAGCCAACTTTTTTTTGAATATATTCCATGTACAGACTTTCGACTCTCTTTAGCTTTATTATATGTATAGATAGATAGGTATTTAATATAAAACAAACGTAATTAAACGGTTTTATTTTTTAAATTATTACCTCCAGACATTTCGAAGTCACCTTGTTCTCCCTTTTATCTGTTGTACCTATAATTTAATGATACGAGTACTGAAACTGACTTGAATATAGGAAAGGTTAGAATGTGAGGTCCATGTTGAATTTCCCATTTAACATTACTACCGTAAATGGGGCGTTTAAATAATACACTTAAACAAAATTCATTCCTCTATAATTTCCATTCTGTTTTAAATATAAACACACATCTCTCAACACAAATAAATACACTACAAAACTTATCACTATGATCTCACAATTTCAAAATTTATTTAATAAAGTTTACCGATTAGGCTTAATGTTGCAACAAAGGTAACTGATATTTGAGGATGTATCAACTTTAAACTAATAATTTCACAATAAATGCACCATCAGGAATGTCTCAAAATACTGTTATATGATACATTACAAACATTACTTCTTTGAACTCAATTACTTGGTCTCTATATTTGTGGTCTATTTAATTGGTCTCATGTTATGTCAAAAGCTCGCTCTAGCTTCGAATGGCCGCCAGTATTAATATTGGATGATGATCGTGGCCTACAAGGTTAGGTTTTCTGGAAGTTCATACAGAGCGGTCACAGAGTACGAGCGTGTATTGATGAGTACAAATTTCATATTTTTTACGTGTATAGTATAAACAAACTTAAACTGACCATTGTTGTAAATCTTAATGAAATATAGACCACATCCATGTAATTCATCTGTCATGGTTAGTTTTTAAATTAATGATATGACTTAAATTTATTGCTGTGGTAATTCATTTCAGTTAGATTATAATTAAATTCACCTAAAATACATTAAAACAGATTCTAAATTAACATGATTTTATAGTCTTTGTACCAGATACTTTGAAGAATAATAGATTAAAATAATAATTATATATTTTTGTGCTGTTAGAATTTTACACTGTAAATACATAATTATAAATAAGACAAAACAAATGCATTATCAGAATGTTATAGTGGAATTGGAATTACATTTTATATAAATAGTAGTGGCAATGTGACAAATTAAATTAATTAACTAATTCATGTGACATATGTAGTAATGGAAAATAAAATAATATTATAATTACAATACGAAGGTTATAACATTGTTTTGAATTTAAGTTAAGGCCTTATAGATTTCTCATAAATTTTGTCAATAAATAAAAGGTAAATGTAGGCACAAATATAATGCCGATTATTGCAAGGTTGGTTCAAACGGCAAAAGAATATTTATGTAAGAACACGGAAGATAAAGGATTTTTCATGCGACCTATAAGGAGCACAGACATCTGAGGCGGTGGTGGAGTGTATACAACCCATTTTTTTGTGCTAATTATAAAAACATACTAGCGTAATTGTTACGGAAATATAACATTTCTCTTTTCACCGCTTAAGGGCTCAGATCTGTGCAAATATACGGATTAATTAATGTAATGAAATGGATAATATGAAGTTATCAGATCCATTAAGAGACAAAGAATAATAATTACCGATAATTAATAATGATGTATCTGTTTTGATATAAAAAATATGAATTGAATTTGATTAAATGTAATCTGATGTTTAATAAGAAAAAAAAATGGTAGCTATGGTAAGACATTACGATTTTAGCTACATGATTGACTGGCAGAATAGGTCTTATTTTTAAAAAGTGTTCCTGAAAATATTTCTTTTTTGATGTAGGTAATAAAAAATAGACTTTCTTCAATGAAAACATTCAATATCCTACTACAAATGCGATGCTTAATGATAGATGCAGCGTTTGTGACATTAATGGATTTGTTAATACTTTAAAATCATACATACGCCTTGGATCCAAATTATGTAGATTTTTCGTATGTGCATTTTTCTATCATGCAATGTGTCTTTTAATGTCATTACAAGATAATATTCACACAATTGTATGTATTTGTCATGTCATCTGTTCAGGAACTGCCCTGATAAAAAGGGAAGCCTCGAGATCAAGAACTCCGCTTTCTACCTTAGTATAGGTAGTTCCTTTATTGTCTGTCGCAATGCCATTACACAATGACATTACATACAACTGGTATATATGTGCATGTTACGTTGATATTGCGAAAATTATAATGCGATATTACTCCAGGGCGTATGTATGAATGAAAACATTAGAATTTGCATTCAAGAACAACATGAATAAACTTAAAACGACATCACAATAGTCTGAACGGTCTGAACTTATAGTAACGCGACACCCCACTTATGACATATGTTGGTTACCGCCTTCTTCACGGTATCTTCGAGTAGAGTTGCACTTGCTCCCTGAACCAGTGGAAGTACGAGCTCATGTGATGCCTGGTTGCGTTCAGTGCGGTTTCGGTCTTGTTTTGAAGTATTTCTGGTGCCCATTCTCCTCTGAAAGTTGAGAGATAACATATAATAATAACTAGCGATCGCAATTCGAGCATAATAAGAACAAATCCAAAACATTAAGACTACACTAAAAAAAAACCTTTTTGCACATATTTTTGAATAAACGAACTATGTGTATGGCAATGATTAGTGTTGACTTTGAGTGATAAATAATAATCTCTTGTCAGTATGTGGACTGCATGCTTATTGCTTTGCTGTCTGTATACTATTAAAAATATCGAAAATCAGATCTAACTTATGTACTTTACATCTAACTTACGTAACATACATAAAATTATAATTATTCATATGAAAAAACAAGGTAATATTTCAATACTGTGGGTAACAAACAAAAATAAAAATAACTTCGAATGCTAATTTTCATAAGTTTAGAATAAACTATGCCTGAAATAGTAATTTAATTAGATAGTACAAATATTTCCGACTAAAGTAAATAATAATCTCTTGTCAGTATGTGGACTGCATGCTTATTGCTTTGCTGTCTGTATACTATTAAAAAATTACGAAAATCAGATCTAACTTATGTACGTTACATCTAGCTTACGTAACATACACAAAATTAATATAATTATTCATATGAAAAAAAAAGGTTACATATCAATATTGTGGGTGGATTTGATACAAACTTGTACGGTATTTATGTGTATGTAAACATCATTGAATAAGGAATGAATCAATAAATAATATATGTTTTTTATAATCAGTAAAGAATTGAGAAATCCCCAATTATTTTTATTATAATTGGGGATTATATATATAAAGTTCACAATTCAAAGGATAATACTTACACAAACACCTTAGTCTTCAAATATTCTGCAGTTAACTGGTAGTAGTCATTTGAATACTTCTTTACCGTTTCGTAGCCATTCGAAGAGTACATTTGTATATTGTCCACCAAGCCCGGAGCATACTGTTCAATTGTGGAGTACACGACTGGAGATTTCTCTACGAAATACTCTCTCATGTTCCCGTAGAGGACACCAGCTCTTTTCACTGCCACTGTGAAAGCATCTTTAGACAGTTGTGCATACGGCTTGATGAATTCTACCGTCTGACCATAGTATATTGGAGCATTGGTCTCCATCCAGAGGTACCCTCTTGCTGAGGTTGATAACGTCTTCTGCCAAGCATACTGACTGTGCTCGAGTATGCCTAAGTCTTTGAACAGGCGACCTGTTGTGCTCTCTGTAAAGAAAGGGGTTATTTATTTATAAATATATATTTCTTGTGTTTGTGTGTTAGTTATTGAACTCTTCCTTAACGCCTGACCGATTTATATGAATGTTATGTGTGTGATTAAGTTGATTCGAGAATGGTTTGGATTCACAATTCAATCCAATAGGTAATAAGGGTGGTCCACCTCAAAAAAGATTATTTTAAAATTTTGCGAATAATTTTTTTTGTTTTTTTTTTTTATGATTTGGCTTTAAAAAATACCTACATTCCTAAACCCTTCTACCACAACCAACCTTTTTTACATTTTATGGCAGAACTACGTTTGCTGGGTCAGCTAGTATGTCATTAAATATTTCAATTCAATTTTATTACGTGCGTAGATTTCATTCGTTGTGTGTCTGGTTTTGTATTCTATACCCTGATTGCTATCCGCTAGCCCTTGAAATTTTGACGTGATACTTATATTTTTTTACTTCCGAAATAGTACATTTATACCATTTACAGTGGTCTAAAAATAATTGGCAACATAGAAACCGAAAATGAAATTTTCTTGGGTCCAACAATTGACAAAATCTTTCATTTTTTTTAACAAAAACAATGTTTTGCGATGTATTCCTCATAAGGTGTATGACTATATTCCTCATGATCATTTAATATTCGTATTCGTAAATCTAAACAAAACATCTTTCCGATAAAGACATACAAACGAACTACTTTTCATAAAGTAATGTTGCTTAGGCGGGTCTAGCTCTGTCCTAACCTGTTAAACTTGTGACTTCAGACAAATGCGTTTAAAAAGTTCAATAAACTTATTCGCCTCGAGTCTAAAATTCAAAAACCAGTTTTTTAAATCGTTTTTATTGGGACTAAAAGTGTGTAACAACGAGGAGCAACAAGGGTCAAGGTCGTTTAAAGTGATTTTAAAGTTTAAATAATCGGCCAATTAGTAGGCGGACTTAAACTTGCCACGTGTATGGTTCCATACCAGGGTTGTTGCGGATTCAGATTCCAGGTTAACAGGGGTCAGAAGATTAAAAAATTACAATTTACAAAATTTCGAAGTAATACGTCAGTGGTGTAGCATGCCTTAGACGGGCCTTAAATCTAAATTTGTTGACCCTTTTTTTAGGAAACTTTTTTTAATAAGTAAACGAGTGAAGGTACCCAAATCGGGACACAGACGCATTACGTGTAAAATCACTTCTGACCGTGATAAGCTCTTAAGCTCCTACAAACTAATTTTGCTTGTCAAGCACTGATTGTTATACCTTTTTAGACCTACCTTTTTAACTACAGAAGCTAAGCATTTTTTTAAAAACAAATGACAAGTATATTTTTTTTCAAAATGATTGGTTAATTTTGACAAAAAGTAACAAACAAAATTAAAAATAACTTGCATGAATGAAAATAGTAATTATATATTATAATATGCATGAAATAGTAATTTAATTAGATAGTACAAATATTTCCGACTAAAGTAAAAAAAAGTACGCTAAAATACCTTAATTTGTAAAAGTTATGACGAAATCATTCAGCGCGCACGTCAGAGGAACGCTGTCGTTACGATATGGTTGGAAAATCGGTCTAATGTGAAACGGTACAAGGTCCTTCACTAAGACGGGATTTTGCTAAATTCGATGCCTTAGGGGTTGTTTTTGGGGTTGATAGTCTGTATGGAACTTCGCTTCTACAAGTGCTAATAGTAATGCATATCTTCATAACCACGCGGACGGAGTCGCGGACAACAGCTAGTTCTTGAAAATTATTCTATTAGATCTGAATCGGATTTGCCAAGAAAGATGACGTTTCGTATTCTTGAATCAGTTTTATACGGTTACAATACGGGCAACCTGGACAAGGACATGACGAAATGTGGGCATTTCTTTTTTTATGGTTTAAAGGTAGCAAACGAGCATGCAGTCCACCTGACGGTAAGTGGTCACTGCTGCCCATGGACATTAGTAATTATCCCTGCGTACCATTACTGCGTACCCAAGGTTGACCACAAATGCGTTGCTACCATTGAGGACTATGATGTTCGTCTTGGGTTTAAGTATAGCCGGTTTCCACGCCTCTCCAAACCGAAACACAATAAATTGCTTCACGGAGGGTGGCGGAGGTACTTCCCCTGTCGAACTACATAAATTCTAGGACCTGGTAAACTTCCCTGTATTCCCGTCTTAATTATCCATCAAGCCATATCAAGCCCTGGATAGAATTTAGTACATTTCACATGGATTTTCGACCTAACGTGCGTCCTGGGTGGAGGGCCGTGGGATATTTGGGTATGTAAATATACTATATATATTACTGATAACCGACATAACCCTAATGCAGATAACATTGGTTCTTATCTAGGTGTGTACTTTGGAATGTCTCTTTTGGATAGTTTTTTCTGTTGTGTTGATATATTGGTTTGGATGACTAGAGAAAAAAATGAAAAATACCAACTTTTTGTTACGTTAACAAAAATGTATAAAACGGTAAAATAAAAAAAATACTACATATAAACATGATTATCCACTATTGAAAGCTTTAGGGATAGAAGAGTTTCTTCAACTTGTGTGCAACTATACTCAAAGTAACTGCGTGTATGTCACAGTGACATACATACAATACATCAAAACCAGTTCACAAAAAAAGAAAATCAGTAGGATTTAAATTTTTCCTCAATTTCGAAGTATCACTTCCAACAAGAATTATTTTTAGGAAAGTTTTTTTTTTATACAATGAAGATTTATTAGTAGCAGCAAATATATGGCAGACGTTGTCGAAGTTATTAATCGAAATAGCATATAACAAATTAATCCGGTACTTTCGGAAATTAGCCCGGACAAACATCGTGATTTTTATATATAAAGATACTAGCTAACCCAGCAAACGTTGTTCTAAAATTATAAAAAAATAGCGGTTGATCGTAGAAAGGCAAAAAAAATAGGGTTGTGTGTATTTTTCAATGCTTTATCTTAAAAAAAATAACAAAAATGGTCTAAAAAATAATAAAATAAATTAAGAGGTCGAACACCCTTAATTTTTAGGGGTATGAAAAATAGATTTTGACCTATTCTCAGACCTACCAGATATGCACACAAAATTTCATGAGAATCGGTCGAGACGTTGCGGAGAAGTTTGGCAACAAAAACTGCTACACATCAATTTTATGTATTAGAAGTAAAATATTATTTCCATATTAGGGCCTTTAATGTCAAGGTCAAACTGTTTTTTTTTCAAACTGGTTATCTTGTACACCTGCCGATACTAGTTCTACCAGATGCTCTATTTTTCGTCATTAATATTGATATTCAAATATCTCTTCCAAAATTGGCACACCTCAAATTAATTAAACCAATATTTTTTTGTCACGTATTGTTTGTCTCATCTAGCATGTTTTTAATAATTTTATAGTTGACCCAGCAAACGTTGTTCCGCCATTTTAAAAAAATATCCAAAAATGGGGTTGATGGTAGCATGGTGAAAAAGGGACAACAACCCTATGTATTTATCAATGCTGAATTATAAAAAAAAAACAAGAAATGACAAAAAAAAGAAAAAAAAAATATGGGTGGACCACCTTTAACATTTAGGGGCATAAAAAAATTGATGATTGATTCTCAGATCAATATGCACACAAAATTTCATAAGATTTGGTTGAGCCATTTCGAGGAGCACCAAACAATGCAACACGGTAATTTTATATGCATATATAATGTAATATCCAATAAGATATCACAACCTTATAATAAAATTGATGTACTTACTAGGGAAG
Source organism: Polygonus leo (assembly GCA_018250455.1). Lineage (NCBI taxonomy): Eukaryota > Metazoa > Arthropoda > Insecta > Lepidoptera > Hesperiidae > Polygonus > Polygonus leo. The sequence continues at coordinate 13,753 of DWNR01000179.1, read as the reverse complement.
TTGCCATTGACTGTGGAAACATCATAGGTAACCAATCCGGCGATTCCTACCAAAAGGAAGAAGCTCGCCCACAACCAAGGGAATCTTCTAGTACTTGTCATTCTGTCTAGAATATCCTGTAACCAATAAAGCATAGATATACCTTAATTTAGATTTCTGAAAGTTTATTTTTTCATTAGAAATCCTGATTAAAAAAAAGAAGATTTTGCAATCCTATTTCTATTAAAAATATGAACCAAATTGGAAAAAGAATTTAATTTTATTAATATGTCTTTCAGTTTATTTTGCACTCAAATATGTATTTATATAGTTAAGTGCACTTTTAAACCGCCTATTCTCTGTTAGATCACAAGGGTACGAGACTCACTGTATGAGGTCACATGCTCAATGCTAATAGTTAATTGATATAATACTCTTCTATAAGCTTCATAAAATATACTAATGTATATTTTACATAATAATTATTAATGACAAAAATTTGAATATTCAAAACATTCTTTGACTGAAAAAAAAAACATTCTTTATGCATTAAAAATAATTGCCTGATAAGATAAATTTGTGTAAATATTATTCTAGAATCACTGCATTACGACATCCAATCAGAAATTACCACACAATTAATTTACTAGGTGTATATTAATTTACTTCTATTTCCTTTGGACAAAATTAAATGATACAGGATAATTGCTTTGTACTAAACAGGAAACAAAATTTATAGAGAATATTCCACTGTTCGACAAACTTTAGACTTTGATAATTGAGGTAAATGATGATGGTATACATAATTATGTTTTTATGTAATAAAGGTCACAAAGGAGCATGCAGGGCATTCAATGGTGTAGTATAAGTTAATTCTATTTATGTGTATATAATAAGGACAAGATTTTTTAAGAGTTTGTGAAGAAAGAAGGGTCTATTCATAGCCCTACAAGGATTGGAATTGTTGATTAAGCTGTTTGTGGATTGAGAATTTTAATTGTCAGTACAGCTTTATACGTAAATATGTACTTTATTTTTTATACATTACTTTATCTGTGCCTTAAATCAGCATATGTTCATTAATTTATTATTTCATGTCTGTTTTGATCCTTCCATCCAAATACACATGTTCTCGAAATAATTATGTTGTAATGTATAATTTCGAAGATTATTCTTATCGCATTTCACTAATACACATTCCTAAAACTTGTAATTCTCAAAAAACTACATTACACATGTTATAATCACTGTCGTTTATACAAACGTAACACAAATAAGCTTTTTAATACTTCACCTGGCTTCAAACAGCACTGAATTCTCGAAATAATTTACGCGACTCCCGCGGAGTATTGCGACGAACGATGACTACAAGAGGCTAGCGGATGTAACACATTGTGGGCATGTTTACTGTTACGCCGGACGCATGCACGTTTTTATCTAGCTTTGCGTATTAAACTACGCGATTCACAGCACAATCACAAGACAATTTTATTTAATCGCTTCTGCGCAACGCCCCATTAAGTAAAAATAACGATTTTATGGACATTTCTAATCAATCAAACATCAGTTTTTCAACTCACCTCGACAAAAAGAACTTTTTAGATGGTAATATAAACACTAAACTAATTTGATTTGTTACTGAATATTGTAAACGGATGTTCAAAAAATTACGATTTCAGAGCGAAAACACAAGATGTCCTCTAATTTTTTTAAATGACGTGACTTTGACATTTAATGTTCGGCGATGTTATGTTAGTGTTACCGTTAAAAAATATGTTATGTCTTTTATTCATGGTCTTTATGATTCATAAAGCTTTGAAAGCTTTTTACTGGATATTACTGGATACGTCACATTTACGTTAATTTTTTTAACTTTTTACACGAGTTTTTGTGAAAATACAAATAAAATGCTCGTTTTTACACGTTAACTTCAAGGTCGTTTCATTTTATAACTTAGATAATTATGGAGATGTGGAGAAGACGAGTTTATGGCACTGGCAGATTAAAAACGACGCAGCAAGACGATTCAACAATATAAACCAAGGAGGTCATGGGTATGGGTAATATGGGTAAATAATTTATATCCGTAACTGTATCTGAAACCGATATAATATTATTCACATCCAGATACGAAATATACCCATTTTATGTCGTAAGTTTCAGTACAAAATTTAAAAAAAAGAAGCAATTGGTTCCGAACGATTTAGTAAGTGAGCACTTAACAGGAGTTTTGAATAGTCTGACACTCGGTGTGCTTTATATACGTACATCCATGGTTGCGTTCAATAGCAATATCCAGTCTAAGTTGAACCCTACTTTTTCTCATTAATAGCATAGATGAGAGCTCAATTTAAATTGAGGTTATTTCCGAAACTGTCCATTATTAAATTTGTACAAACATTCGACTATTACAATATTACTATTATTATATAGCTAGCATATATTTCAGTCAATTTAACTAAACATTTACTTAATGACGTTTTCTGAACAAAAACAAAGATAGATATTGTATTTTTTGAAGTAACGGTTTTTCCCAAATATCTTTCATGTGCCGATAGCGATAATTTATTGATTTATTATATGTATCCGATAATTCCTGGTTTTAACCGAGCACCAAAATTCCGCGTTATGTCGTAGGTAAAATGAATCATGGGATAGATAATTAACTCTTGCTTGCCTAGTAGTTCCATGTCTTACATGTGTTGTAGCACTCGCAAATGCAACGCGGGCACCAATCTCAAATGCTCTATGGGTTCTGAATACATAAACCAGGGGTTGCCAAAGTGTGCGCCGCGGCGCCCTGGTGCGCCGTAATGAGTAAAGAGGGGCGCCGTGAGCTTTCTCTGGAAACTCAGCTTGGCCTAAGTTTTAATTTTTTGCATATCGTCCTAGCATAATTGTATTTCGAGTAACTAGGGGGTGCCGTGACCTAATACTAACCTGCAAGTGCGCCACAATCTGAAAAAGTTTGGGAACCCCTGACAAAAACCAATAAAGATTTTAATGTTGTATTAAATTGTTAATTTAATCGTTGTATGTTCGTTTATCTGTGAAATGCAAAAATGAAAGGATTTATGCTCGTTAGTATACTTTTATGATGTAGATACCAAGGGAGACTCAGACTGACATTTCATGATCAAATTTATAGTGTGCTGTCTGAAGGAAGTGTCAAGAGTCTCCGAACTCGGCGTGTTTGTATGAAAGTGGAAGAAGCTAGGCAAAATGCCAGAACCGTGCTGTTTGGCATTCAATACTCTCTGCCTACCCTGTTAGGGATTTGGCGTAAAGATGTGTGTGTGTGAGTAGTATATTTTTATTATGAGTGTTTTTAAACAGTAGTCTTACCTGGCATATCTTGTTCGCCTTAACAACGGTTTCATCCTTCTTCTTACCCTTGAGAGCTTCGACACTGACTTCTTTGTACTGGGTTATGGTCATTTTTAAAGATTTCAGTTTCAGTCTCGGACTTACTTCAGCCCAATTTGTGTCTAAAAGAATAGACCAATAATATAACATTGAAATGCAACATACTAACTAATAAAATAATAGTTTAAAATCTATAAGAAATAGAGGAAATTTATTTTTATTCTGTATTCTATAAATTTTTGAAATGTTCAAAATAAGTTTTTGAAAGCACCTCAAACTTACTGTGTTAAAGCTAACTTTTAAATTATAATTTATTTTGTTAGTCATTTTGATATTCTTTGATTAGAAAATCGTACTTTAAATATAATAATTTAACATTTCAGAACTATTACATTTCCTCTCATACGCCGCGCTGCAATCTACTCTCTCCGTCTTACGAATTTTCGATAGGGTCACGTGTCCTGACGCGAGTTTAACATTTTTTACCCATTACAAAAAGTGCACAACGCCGCTAAAGTTTTCACTTCAAAAAAAAATGTGTACATAATCTTACCAATATATTCAATTACAGTAGCTGATTGCTTGGTACACTTATGGAAGAGCTGTCGCCAGGTAGCATTGCAGGAGTCGTCCCTTTGTAAGCAGTCCAGGAGGCTCTCCACAAGAACCCTGTTGAAAGGATCCAGTGCTGACCCACTGAGGTACTGGTTTGGTAGCTTCTTCATCAACTGGTTGAAGGTCACTTGAAGCTTGTTTCCACTTTTTTGGAAATAAATATCCTGTTTGAAAAAAACGGTTTTCTTTGTATAATATAAATATGATTTTATTCTTTTATGCTATGCTATATATAATAATAGGTGACGTGACAGACATTGTCTTGTCAGTAAATTTCAATTTGTAATATAAAAATTGAGGACATTGATTGAAATTGAGGAAAAAAAATATTTTTATATAATTTATTTTAAGTTGGACAAAGTTACATATCTGTGCAAAATTTTATTAAAATCAATTCGGTACTTTCGCAAATTAATCCGGACAAACATCGTGACACGTATTACTGACTACAAAAAAAAAGAGAAGGTTCTCAATTCAATACGTATATATATATTTTTTATATATGACCCCCTATAACTTTTTATAGAGTAGTAGTAGTTTTTGATAATTCATTGCTTTATTGAAAAGAGTATATAACGAAATTTTATTTTAAAATTAGTCAATATGAAAAATAAGTCATACCTTATATTTACTTAATTGCTTAATAAGGTCACTTGACAGATCCTTGGACAAAGCACTCCGTTTGCTATTAACCAGATCAAACATTGCCAATAGTTGGTCCTGGCTGACAGTGGCTTTTAATTCTGCTTGCTTATCCATTAGTATGGATAGGTACGATATCACATACTTTGAGTAATTCTTCAGTTCTATGATTGGCAGGAACAGGTCTTGCCAAGCTGAAAAACAAAGCGAGTGTTAATCTGATTTCGAAAAATAGAAATGTTCTCAAAGGAATAATTTTTAATTCTTGATATATTACACTATATCTTTTTCTAATGTAAACCAATTTTGATGTTTTTTTTAGACTAGGGTTCTATCTTAAAAATAATTTAAAACAAAAACTTATTTGTAGGATAAGGGTAACAAAATGGGGAAATTAGGCAATGATTACATTTGATGTCAGTTTTTGGCTTTTGAACCAGTGAAATTTATTTGTGTATGTAGTATGAAATGAGTATTCTCGTGGAAACTATGGACATCTATAATCCAATGAATTGTCACTTGAAGTCAATCATAGAAACATAGAATGCCTTGAAAAACTTATTTATTACTTATATCTGTATATTTGCAAGATACACTTACTTTCTGAGGGCTCACCACTAAATGTAGATTCAACGAAATTTAAAGTGCACAAACGTACACCAAAAATTGATAATGCCAGAATGTTACAGATATGATGCCCTCTCTTTAGAGAGGGGTTATCTAAGGTGTTGCCGTCAGGTGTCAAAATGATAACTGATATGTACTGATAGGAGACAAATGATGTATTGTGAGTTTATTATAAAAGGCCCCTGACATAGTCTGATTGTTTTATGGTAATAAATATTTTTAGTCATGTCTTGGGTTATAAATATATTTGGATTATATTTATAGAAGTAAAAAGTAAATCATCTATGACAAGTGTTTCTTTGTTGTTTTCAACATCACCAGCAGCTTTATATATAAATATAAATAATGTAAAATTAAAAAGATTTAGGCTACTGAATGAGGCTGACAGCTGAGAGTATAAGTGAAAAAATAATGTTCACAAATGTTACAGACAGGCCCACTATTATTTGATAGTGTCCTATCCTAATTCTCAAAGGAGTTGGTGGAAAATACTCAAGGTCAATTTCTAGCGGACATTATAAGGGAGTATACTATCACTAAAAATTGCACTAAGTAAATAGCATTATACCTAGATACATTACATTGTGTTACCAAATTAAGGCCTCTGATTTTTCAAATAATTTGAGTTTCTAAGTTCTATGATTACTAGTTTTTCAGTAAAGGTAAACATAATGAGAAATCTATATTTGATGGTTGAAACATCGTAAATTGTAAAAAAAATTTAAAGGTGTGTGAAGATCACCAATTTGCAAACTCAACTATGTCTACAGTCCTCGTCATTATGAGAAGAGACGCGAGCCCAGCGGGATGATAATGGGTAGGACACTATGGTGTCAACAAATTATTATTTTCTATTTTATCTTACCTTTCATTCCTACCGCAAAATTGCTGAGACCGCCCTGGCCAAGAGCCCACAGCAACGACAGGCCTATTGGAGGCCTGTTCTGGTACGAATTCCTGAGGCTTACATTCTTTGGTACAGAAGCAATGCAGAAATCAGGATTGTTTTGTGCCAGCATTTGCAACATTATCCTGTGACCGTTGACATGTTGACCTGTCAAGGAAATATAAATGAGTAAAATGAAAATGCCTGCAAGTGAAAATTTCAGGTTATACCTATTTTTTGATGCCATATGATTACAAAAAAATACATAAAATAAAATAAGCCTATCTTTGTCTAGGGGTATAAAAAATAGCCTATGACCTAATCAGACCTACCAAATGTACACAATTATTTTTTTATATCCTCTAGCATGCAGTGCACCTCATGGTATGTGGTCATTGCCACCCATGGACAAGTATACCAGTTAGTACCCATTCCCTAGTATGATTTATTCATACCTGAGGTTGACTACAGATGTGTTCTACCACCTGGTAATTACTGGCAGGCAAATAATGCTTTCTAGTAATATCCCCACACTAAGGTTCCTTGTGTCAGTGGGTGAATGCAGATGCATGATGAATGCACAAACACACACACCTTGAATATGGACTCGCGCACAAAGGCTTCTGTATCGTTAACAATAAAAAAAGGCAAAAAAAAATCACATCTGTTGTATGGGAGCCCTACTTAAATATCTATTTTATTCTGTTTTTAGTATTTTTTGTTATAGTGGCAACAGAAATACATCATCTGTGAAAACTTCAACTGTCTAGCCGTCACAGTTCATAAGATAGGCCTGGTGACACGACAGATGGACAGACAGATAGATGGGGAGACAGACAGACAGAGAGGTGAACGGACAGCAGATTCTTTTTTATCCTTTGGTTAGGAAACCCTAGCAGAAAGAAAATTACACAAACCTCTACTCATATCATTAGCTAAAGCTGTGAGAGTGACATCAAAGAACAGCTGTGTATTAGCTTTTCCGGCTTCCTGGAGCACTTTCTCTAAACTCTCCCTTATGGGGTCCGGGATAACAGATGTCGGATATGTCAAGGGGTAGTTAGAGAAAGTGGGGTCATCTACATCGATCTGGATCTTGGAGTTTAGGAAGCTGGCCACCTCTTTCAGCCAAACCAGAGGTGCATTAGAGAATCTCACTTTATTCGTTGTAATTATTGTCGCTAGTTCCGTAGGGTCAATCTGTGTAACAATAAACATGTTGAGTAAGATGTTGAGTTAAGTCATTAAGTAGTAGTTTACTCGTAAATGGAAAAATATAGACTTTATCTAATTACTTTCAATATCTTATACTTTAATTATATTTCTTAAGTTATAATTCCTTTTTTATTTAGTAACTTAGTGCAAAATAACTAAATTTATCATGAAGAGAAATTCATAAATTATTGTTGTCTTATCCCTGAGGAAAAAAATAAAATATATTTTGCATTTGTTGTTGTTCTTATTAAAAGCCCTTACACCATTACACATGTTTCAAAATGTATTGGAATAAATAAGGTTCTAATAATAATATAAGATTCTAATAAGGTATATGTTATTTTTAAGGAATTTGTAATTGTTTATGGAATTATTCAATAGCAACCTATTATTGTCATGGATCCAGCAGTGGCTGGACATTGCTCTTCAGAATGAAGATTGTGGTATAATAATTGCTTTCTTTGTTAATTACATTAAAACATTGATAATTATAATAAATAAACTCTTAATATTTATGGTAATTGTTGTTAACTTTCTACTGCTTTAAGTGACCATTAGCTCAGATATTGAGTAATCTCAACAGACACAGTTCGTTGACCTCACTGCAGTTTTTTAACTGTAAGGTATGTAAGGTTAAAATGTACTTACAGCTTCCAACGCGCCTTCGATAGTTTTAGGTGGTTTTGGTTTAGTCTCCGCCTTCTTATCCTGTTTTTTGCCTTTCTTGTCCCCATCCTTCTTTTTATCTTTTGGCGCTTTTTTGGTGTCATCGATTTCCATGCCCGCGTAATACGATTTTATTTGCGAATGAGGCACTGAATTCGAATTTTTGAATTAAGAATCAAATAGATTACTATTGTAAGCATTACAACGACTAATATGGCAAAGTTAAAAGACAACGAACCGCTTACTCACCGATATCCTCCAATTTAGGACCATTTTTCGTGGCTTTTTTATCGTCGTCTTTATTGTTTTTTACCTTCCCATTCTGCGATTTCTTACTCTTTCCAACAACTTCCCATTGACCGCTCGACATTATTTTAAAACTTTTCAATATTTTACCGTGTAAATAAGCGACAGGTTAACACGTCAAAAACAAATAGCAAAAAACGTCAATTTGAAGAAAGCAAGAAAGTTTGCTTTTGATCGCTGATTGGCCAAAAGATTCCACTTGGACAAAACGTGGCATTGCATTCCGTTTATCAAAATAAATATTTTTTTGATAATTAATAAAAAAACATAAAACAATGATACATCGACAAATTTATAGTATAAATAAATATGATATACGAAAAATGCTATAAAAATATTAACATAATATAAACCTTTAATTAATTCTATAGTGTAACTGATTATAGGTGAATTAAAAAAATGCACAAAAAAATGGTATTGACAGTCGGACTTTGTGATCTGTTGGTTGGTTTCAGGGTACATATATAGTTATCTGTGGTTGGTTTGTCGCTCCCCACTCGATCCCCATGCTCCTCCTTCCATTCCTGTTCCCCGCTGTCATTCAGCTCAGCTGAGCGACTTTTATGGTGAATGTGAATTATTTGAGAATTCTGCAGGAATGAGTGATAAAGAAGAGAAAAATAATTATTATTTGGTTGTTACTTAAAAGTGCCTGACTTAATAATTGGACAGTGTTTATTAGACATTTCGTGAAATAAATAATGGAACAGAAGATATTGTCGCGAATTGAATCCACTTCCATAAGGGAGAGGGTGTATTTTGCTGCTAGGGATGGAATGTCCCTTACGTTGTACGCCTTGTTATACGAGAAGGACACTGACGAGATCGACATCCTCCTCAATGATGTGAGTATCACAATGTTATCTTAAATAATTCAATAATATTGACCGTAAATGTTTAGATGTCATCAAGTTCATACTGTTGTTTTATACGATCTTTCTATTTATATCAACATAACTAGGTTCCGGTTAATAGTGCGCTAATTTCATGCGTGTTCTCGCGCACTTTGTTTACATTTTTGTGCATAATTACGTTTTTACGACATTATTTTTCATCATGCGAACGTTTTATGCGATTCAGTTCGTACTTAGACGCCATAATTTGCGCCTCGTAAATTGTTTTTGCGTATCATTTGTTTTTTTCTTCTATCCTCATATTTCTCCAATACCTGCATATAGTACAAAAACATGTGCATAATTTGTAGCTAAGATTATGTAGTTTCTGCAGGTATTTCATTATAGTATACCAATCTAATTGATTTTATTGTTTCCCAATGGCAGTGATTTGAAGATCATGTGCTTTATTGAATATAGTTTTTAAGTTAAAATATGACACCTTACATGGATACCTAAGATATGCTTGGCTTGGTCTTGGCAGCTGTAGTGCTGTAAGGTTTAGGTAGTAAAAATATTGATACTAATGCCAAATTACCGGTCATAGGACCAGATCCTAATTCTGAGAATAGTAAACAGGCAGAGAAACCCTTAATCGTTAAATAAATCATTGGTTAAATTTAATATAATAATAATAGAATGTAGTTATTTCTAACAAAATAAATATTATGATGCTTTTTAATATTTTTGAGAAATAAAAATAGTGAGTAGAATCCTGCTTGTCAGCAGAAGTCTACAATGGATGCTTATTATTCAAAATTTTAGCTTTGCTCTATGCTCAATGAATAAGTCAGCAATTTTGTAACTCTTTGTAAAAGCACAATAGAATTAAAATGAATATCAAGGCCATATTCAAAATTATTTAAGACGTCTCAGGCCATAGTAAGTAAGTGCAATTGCAAAGTTTAATGTATAAATCTTGACGATGAAATTAGACTACCAAAATGTTGTGAACATTTACCACCTGGGTGGTAGAACATGTTTAGTTCAACTGGGGAAGTACCATCGCATCCCTCATAATCCTCAGTGAAGCATTTCTTTTGTTTCGTTTTGGAGAGGAGTAGTTGTTGGCTATACACATGAGGCGAACATCTTAGTCCTCAGTGTAGCAACGCAACTGTGATCAAACTGTTATGATTTAAATGTACAGGTGAATCCAATGCTTGTTTGCTACCTTTAAATTAAAAAAAAATGCAAGCTCATCATAGGCATAAGCTGGGATCAGTAGTCACAGGCCACAAGTGGCTTATATCCATTATCTGTAAGTGTCAATGTAAAAGTCACTCTTTACGAGCTACAAAGGCTAGAGTGTCTATAATTCTGTGTACTGTAAATATAGAGTCATTGCCTCAACTGAAGTAAGTATGGAACTGTCATGGGCTTAAATTCCACGAATATTTGTCATTGCAAAAAACACATGTGTTCCATTAATATCCAAATAATAATTGGTAAAGTGTGGGTTGGACTGGCACATTAAGAGTTCCATAACAATAAATGGTTTTGTGACCAATTGGAAGTAGTTTTATATATAATTTTCCTTTTATATATATAGATTCTAGAAAAAATGCTTAAAATACCAATACTTTGTTTGAGGACCCACTTGTATTTTGAACTTTTTTTTATTTCATGCGTCCATCTATTAAGGTTCTGGATATAAAGCCCTGTGATAGACAGATAGATTGATGCACAGACAGTGAAACCTCAGTAATAGGATCATGTTTTTACCAATATAAAAGTGCATGTTTTTTAGTATTTACACTTCTATATATTTTTTTACTCTATACTTTATTTACTTGTTCATTGGAATGCATCAAAGGAAGCTACTGATTTAAAAATAGATTTGAAGTCAATGTCACTGACATATAATGTATCTTTATATTTATGTCCCCAAATAAAGTTGTTTCTGTATAGTTCATTGACGTTTTTATTGTTTTTTCATATTACTAATAATGGTCGAGCATGATATTTTTATATATACAGTAGATATATTAATCTCCTAAAAAGTGAACTTAAAATATACACCAAACTCTATTCACACTATTGGCTAGTGTGTTACAGATTATTTATGTAAGAATTTCTGTAGAATTCGCTCATTAGACTCATTCACTGCATTTTAGTCACACAATTTATCCACAATTTAGTATAGAGGTAACATATCTTACATATCTGTGTATATTATTATTTATGCCACTATTTTATGACACTGTACTATATCCAGTGTCCACTGCTTCGGATTTTAGTTATAGGAAGTTTACACTTTATTATGACATTGTATGTGACATTTATATAATTTATTTTGTATCCTATCATAGGCTGTTGAAGACAATTTTCTTATCTTATCACATATTATTTTATTTATATGTGTACTGTCATGTTCTATTTATGTGCAGTCCATAATATTATGTAATGCTGATAGTATGCTTATAAGTGTGGCATTACATTCATTTTTAACACGCTTTTACTAGCTTGGTTTGTATGTATCTGTTGGTAACAGACATTGATCATGATTTTGACCAACTTTCATTATCGTTAACAGAATCTTTAGGACTAGCGTTTTTTTACTATGACTTTATTACTGTCTGTCACAGAGCTATATCTCTTTAACTGTAATATGTGCTCTTCAAATTTTTACAGAATATGTGTTACCTACAAAAACAAATACAAAAAAAATATAAACATTGAACTATGTTACTCTGAAAAATCTCCAATGTTTTTCATCTATCATTTCAACTTACTGCCATCTGTAGATGTTGTGTGCAAATCATACCCGCATTTGACCGATTATTATTATTGTTATATGTTATTATTCTATTATTACCAAATATTTACCACTAGTTGACCCGTGCAAATTTGTTTGTGTCATATAAGGGAGAGTGGGTCAAATTTTCCATCTTTTTGCAACACTTTTCAACATTGATATTCCATTCCGATTGATTGTAGCATAATGTTATATAGCCTTTAGCCTTCCCCAATAAATGGACTATTCAACACAAAAAAAATCAAGCCGAACAAAGTAGTTCCTGAGATTAGTAACAAACAAACTCTTCAGTTTTATATTATTAGTATAGAATGCGGTCAATAAATACCATATTAAATGTAAAAAATATTTAACCATGATTACCTATTCAGCAATAAATGGAAAATAAAATGATGGTTTAATACAAATACTACATTTATATTCCTCCTACTTTTCAATACAGTGGTGTCATTGTAATGTCACAGACATTCTTATTTTGTAAATCAATTTTCACTTCATTTTAATATTACTTTTGTGTTTTAGTTGTGTTGACCATTCGACCATTCCATGATAAATTTAGGAGGCAAAAAGTATGACTGCTTAAGAACAACATGCCCTGTCTTTAAAAAGGTTACCCAAATAATAATTTCAAGAAAATCATCTGAAATTATAATGTGGTTAAGAAATATCGTATCATATGTTATGTATCATATTTCACTCAAACTGTGTGACATTTAAACCTAGTGGTTCTTATCCGCAGGATGCTTGCTGCGACGGTGTCAAGTGCACTCCGCTCATCGCCGCGGCCCGGCATGGGCGGGAGGGCGCTGTCAGGATACTCCTGGAGAAGTTCCGACCGCCCGTCAAGCTTGAAAACGAGGGGACCGTCAAGTTCGATGAATACGTTATTGAAGGTGAGGACGATCAAATTCAATATTGACGAAAGAAAATTTTGTATGGTAAATGCACCTATTATGGACGCGGACCAATTATGGACAGTTTTAAATATTACCTCCAATATTAAGAAAGCGATAAGTTATTCTTTTCGAATAGCATCACTTATTAATTGTACCATAATTTTTACCATCATCATTTTTGGTATCGAAAGTCGGAATTTCTTATAAGGATTGCGATGCAAGTAGGTACAATTAATTAGCTTTTTTAATGACAAGTTTAACATTGTTGTTAAAAATCATATTATTTATTGAAGAATAATTATAAATTCAAACTTAAAACCTCTCTAGAATTTTAGCCCTAAAACTTGACGGTTTTTATAATTACATATTTTTTTAAGCTTGTACTCAAATATGGACAAAATATTCCTAACAAACATCTTGTTTTGACATCTTATACTACTATACTCGTTTATCTTTATGTTTTTTTAATCAACAGCTTTAGACAAAGTCTCCTCGTACATAAGTTGAGAAGGCATTTCTATTTGGGTTTTGTTGACTTTTGACAGTGACAAAAGATTTTTTTGGTAACTGCTATTTTCATTAATTATATATTGTTTTACATTATTTCATTATTTAATTTCAATTGTATTTATTTCAATATAACCAACTGAGAAGCTTAAACTCTATCTTTTAATGGGTCCTTAAAGATGAAATCTGTTTATTATCCTTAAATATATTAGTTATTATATTTTTCAATTGTATTTATTTCAATATATCCACGGTGCTTAGGCTTAAAATAAATATAGTTAAAAAAAAACTAAAAAAACACGCTTTTAGAGCATATCAAGCTAAAAAGTAAAAAAATATTTTTTAATATAAGCTGAAAACAATAATGAACGGAAAATACTAGTATTATTGTGAAAAA
>DWNR01000178.1:0-23895 GCA_018250455.1 Polygonus leo | reverse complement strand
CACGTCCAAATTTACTGCCCATACAAAGCATTGCGTACTCTTTGGTAATGCGCACTCTTTGGTGGCCTTACTCTATAGCCTTATAGCCCTGTACAAGGAGTATCATAATCTATAAATGAATTATACATTTTTCAAAAAAAATTATGTGATAGAACCAAGAATGCGCGTACGGGAAAGCCCGTGTAAGATTGCAAAAATATACCTAATGTCAAACTACTACAGAGCCGTTACTTTTGTTATAAAAACCTAGATGTCTAACCTTTACGACTACCCACACTGAGACGATAGACCAGGTCTGAGCCCAACCTTCCCCTATTATACCACGTCTTCTTTCTCGGCTGAGCCCTCAGTTAGCTTGCCATATGACCCGGTGAAGCTGTAATGCCCATTAGGTCCAACAGTAACAACACATTCGAAAAAAACTGTACGGCTATCAAAAGTTGTCCGGCCACTGCATGTTACAATCGTTTTCACAACAGACAAATTTACACAAATAGTTAATTAGACCAACAAGCCATCACTCAAACTTATACGTATATTATCGATGATTCAATTCATGGGTTTCTTTCATGGGTTTCACGATTCTTATTATGAATTATGAATAGTCCTTTTCTCCGGGATCGTCTGTATCGAAATAATCGTAAATAGTTCAGCCCCAGTTAACTCACGAAAAATTTAACAGCAACTTTATTTTTACGGGTAAATAAAAAGGTATTCCCCAATTAAGAATGGTGAAGTAAGAGTCCCAAAGATATTTCAAGGTCTGCGTATTTACTGAATACCTACAAGTAGAAAATCAACTTTTACCACAATGTCGGTAGGTACATAAAACATGTTTCGTAAACAGGAACTGTTCATGCGTACTAAACTGACGTACTAGTGGCTAAATATGATGGATAAAAGTAGAAATTTAACTTTTCCTTTTGTCCTCTATCAAGTTTACTAATTAACAAATACGTATAGTAAAACTCTATGCGTAGAGTAATTCTAAGCTACAATAAGGACTGTAAAAAATATACGTATTTCACTTAATTCATGTTTTCTGAAGTAAAGTATATTATTATTCATCATAAAACACATTAGTCGCAAAAAATACTACTAATACCTACTATTAGATACCTACTCAAAAACCTCGAATTTATTAATGGTAATGCGATGTTTTTTTCTTTTTAAACGATATGTAAATTTTTATGTGATATCAAAATTTAATAGAGTTCAGGAAATGCTCCACGTAATAAAATCTGTAACAGGTATTACAACATAATAACACATTTCTAATAAAGCATAATATAATAGTTTCATCAGGCAAATGAAGACGCGTTAAATAAATGTTACGGTATATTATTAGCGGTGCCGCGTTGGAACCGGTGCGCGGCAGGCACACCCGGCCCGGCTGATTGAATAAATAACTATCTGCTACAGATAAGTACTCATAACTGTTCGCTTTAATATTAAACCTTGTTTTAGAGGTGCTTTCGTAATAGTCTCGTGTATCATGGACGTAGAAAGAGCCAAGGTCAGCACACAGCGTCCGAAACACGTCATGTCGGCGACGGCCGCGCAACGTTTAGCAATAATAAAGATCACAGGGAGAGTAACATACGGCAACTTACTGTTACTAGCCTATAGCTTGAAGCTTGGAAATACCCAACTTGGAATCTACTAAAACTATACGGCTTAATGTTACCGTTCTGACCTTTACCACCATACCGATAAAATAAACGAGATAAAATTTTGAACTGATCGTTTAAATGTGGTGACGTGGAGCTAAATACTGTTCGAGGCGACCTCTGACCGAAAGATTTTTTGTTTACAGATCGAATAAGGAAAACCGTTGTTTTAAATCAATATTGGAACATCTTGCAGAAATAATTCAAAATCAGACGTTAAGGCTACTACCTAAGCTCTTGAACAATAGTGTGTACGTAAGTACTATGTGGTATGTAAACAGTGAATGTTGTAGAAAGCTTTTGCGTCGAGACCGAGTAATGACACTGATGTAGCATCACCGTCGCAGTGTATTACAACAAAGAAGCAAAATACACAATGTTTTATTCATCCGTTATCTCGCAGCACATTCCACAGCAAAGGTCATCGACAGAAAGTGAAACTGGTCGAAGCCGAAAGTGATGCTTATAAAACGCGGGATGTACATAAAATGTAGTCTCTCGCTGACGTGCTGGGCCCGACCTGGGGTCGAACCCGGAGTCAGCGTACTTAATGTTAATGATGCAACCATGTTAATTCAATGTCAGTTTCTTATGACACTTCTGCACTTTTTCTTCGTGGATGATGCGCGCTCGATGTCGAAACGCTATGATATAATGTAATGTTGGGTTTGCGCAAACTTGTTTTAAGTTCTTGCCAACGTCTATTTTGCCGAGTATGTATAAATATAACCTATTATGTATAACCGATGACTATAACTATGATAAACCTACTTTGAAACGTATCAAGTATTCAAATGACCCATGGTGAATAATTAGTGACGGGCACGACCGATTCTAACATTCCATTTATAAACTACGTCTACCATTGAACATTGCGTACGTCGGAGGAATAATATCGATCGCGCTTCATGTATTTATAGTATTTGATGACAATATTATTAAAAAAATGTTACTCGTTTTAAATATATAAAACACATTACAAATATTATAGTATTGTGTGAACTGGTAATATTAACAAAGCAAACCTGTATGCTCGTGGCGTTAATGCCATTAAAACACACTCGTCTCACTTAGAACGTGATCCGTGAATTAAGTAAAATGTCAACCACAAGATTTTGCCAAATAAAGAACCGAGTAGGTATTCTATTCTTACGGAAGGTCACTCGCGTTAAATATTTATTATATTATTGAGTTAATTAAGCCCACATAAAATTGGCTACTAACTTTATAAAAAGGATGTTAATATACAAAAACTTTACACCAATAAAATGAGTAAAACTGTAACTCTGTAGGAAATCGTATAGGTATATAGATAAGATAATCCAATATGGGATTCTATTACAGCCTATTCTTATAACAGTCAAAAATAATCTATGAACGATATTCACGTTTTTATCGTCACTTTAGTTTGTTCATTAGATTTCATTACTCATGTTCATTACATTTCTTTACTCATCAAATGATTAAAGTACTCATATAAACAATTTATAATTATTTATCTTATTTTAATATCTATAATTAATATACCATGTTAGTACTGCGAATATATTTTTTGCAAAAAATGATGGAATTTCATCGCTTTACTATAATTAGCTATTCATTACTGATTATTTTACTTTCTATTGCACTGACTATTAATGATCATAAATTAATTTTATTCCCCTATATATTTTTACAGAGTTAAGCAATAATTAGTAAATTAACCACACTCACGCGATGTACTAATGAATAAATATGCGAGTGCCTAGAACAGCCGCTTGCCTCGAAACTGGCATTAGCCGAATGCATAGTTAGAGCACACACAGTTTCATCCGAATTGCAGCTAGCACATTTGGGACACGACCTAACCGCATTCTTGGCGCGGGTTGAATAAGTTGCGCGAAATTACAACATGCCATCGATTCTATCACTCGCGCCGCCTACGCCGCCGCAGAAGGCGCACGTGCCGAGAAAAATGCTCCTGTAATTTATCGCTACAAGCCTGACCGCACTGGAACTATCGAAATAAATTTAAGGGTTGCAACAGCTACACGTAGTGGTCGCGACCCAGCAGTGAAGTGGTGCGCGGCAGGCCCGGAGGAACTCGGCCGAGTCACGAGCGGGTCGTCGGCGTTTGCGTAAGCGTGGAAGGATTAGCGGGTGGCGATGGGTCGTGACCTGCCGAGCTGTCGCCGCCACCGGCTGCCCTTGACATATCGGTCCGCTAGATGTAGAAAGTGCAAAGAAACAAACTCGATTGCTCGCCGAGATATTCGACGCCGGACGCGGAGAGCTTCAGTCCGTCCGCGGTTGCTCATCCGACTCTAGACTATTATGCCAGCGCCATTATAAACATACACGTCAAGTTGGCATTAATCATGGCCGACATTTCTCATTTCGTTAAATTCTCGTTTAAACGCTATAAGACGTCGTTGCACAAGCGTAATGATTAATTACATCATATTTCTACAATGAATCGCGTGTGTCGCTTCTTCCCACGCGCGCTGAAGTATTTTTTATCGTTTACACAAACATTACTAAATAATTATGTTTTATATACTGTTATTTCTTTCGGAAATGCCATTCGTTTTTATTTTGCACTTTTGTGTTATTATTTCCGATTGCTTAGTATTATGCATGTTACACTAACCGTTATATAAAAATCATTTACATTATTTCAAAATGTCCATGAAAACGATTGCATTATTCGAAAGACATAATATACGCGTTTAACATGACATAACATGATCAATAATTTATATATTGTATAGAAAGATATATTTTTTTTTTAAATATTCGTTATAGAAGGTATAAAACTGGAAACTAATCTGTAACTCACTTAATGGTAGATGGTTAATGCTACCCGTGATCATTTGTAATCTTGGGAAGTATTAAAGTTGAACATACCAGTTGCTACTCATGAGATCGCTTAAGATCTCGTCTCGTTTATAAATATGCTGGATATATGTTTTACCATTCTACTGATCTGTCAGCAGACCTGGCTACCATTCCATTAAGCAACCCTTGCTTACAATTTTTTATATATATTAATCTATAATCTATATATATAAAAGGCAAAACTGATTAACTGACTGACATATCAACGCACAGCCGAAACTACTGTACCTAGAAACTTGAAATTTGGTACAGGGGTTCCTTTCATGATCTAAGTGAGCACTAAGAAAGGATTTTTCGAAATTCTAAACTTAAGGGGTTTTTTACGCGGACGAAGTCGCGAGCAAAAACTAGTATAAATAATAAAATACATAATACTAATAAGTACCAATTTTCACAACGAGGCTTAAAATTGTCAACGATGACTGTATAGGACACTGTACAGTACATTACTGAGCTGACAAAGTCCTCATCTTCTCATGTTTAACTTAAATATGCTTAACTAACATATCTTTAACTTAAAAATTTGAACATTTTAAATAAGTTAAAACTTCCAAATTACATGTTATTAAATAAGTTAAGACTTCAAATATGTTTACATCATTACGTAAATTATTAGACGTGAAGTAATGAACAAGATTAGGGTTTGTCAATATTTAAGTTTTGTTTCTTTTTCTATTTTTTTATGAACCCATTTTATTAATAGGAAACCGTTTATGGAGCTAATTAACAGTCTAGGAGCACTTTTTTCAATGATCATTCTTCACTTGGTCAGAGTTGAGAATGCTTTTGGCATCCCTAAAACGGCGTATGAGATCACATTGGTATGCGAAAGGCGAAAGTGATGAGCATATGAGGTAAATTCCAGCGCGAA
This sequence comes from Polygonus leo, assembly GCA_018250455.1. Lineage (NCBI taxonomy): Eukaryota > Metazoa > Arthropoda > Insecta > Lepidoptera > Hesperiidae > Polygonus > Polygonus leo. Next base: position 18,477 of record DWNR01000178.1, on the reverse strand, counting down.
ATCACTTCGCGCCGCAATATGGAACTGTCGTAGCGAGACGCGCAGATTGAAGCAACTGGGGGCTTACATGGACGTCGGAAAATTTATATTTCATTTCAAGAATTCAATATATAATATATGTATTAATTTATTACTATCTATTAAATTATGTCAGCAAAACAAAAATACAATATATTTCTGATCCTTCGTCATATCCTGAACATATGTATTCATATATTGATTGACAAAATTAATTATTAGCATTCATTTCGAGCAAGAACTAGGTGTTTGCATATTTTTGTTTACAAGAAAACAATACCTAATAGTAACAGGTCTGAAAAAAGCGCTAAAAATGAGGCCAATGCTTCTCGGCTTCTTGTAACAAACAAATTGAAAAGAATCGGCATCAAAGAGAATTTCTTTATATAAAAATGAAGAAGAAAAAGAAATAAAGGAAAATATTTATTTTGTAAAAAATAATAATACACTGACACAAAGTAAAATTAAAAAAAAATCATTAAAGTTACTTACTTATTTACAAAAGCACGGTTAGATTGACTACTATTCAGCTACAAGGTGAGTGTAGTTAGTAGCAGTATAGAGAATACCTTGCGTTATTGTGAAACCTTACGTTTCAATAACTTAGTGCAAAAGTTGACAAGCTTTAAATCAAAAGCTTCAAATTCCTTCTGGTTCTGTGTTCTGGTTTGGACATGATAAGGCAGAAATGAGAAATGTATGAGCCGCAACGACCACTTATTAACGAGTGAGAAAGAAAGGATCTTCGGGTCTCGAAGTATCCCTCTTGATCCCGGCAACCCTTGCAGGGTTATCTGCCACGGATGACAGCCAGTCGTCTTCCACATGGTTGGTGAAACCTATCTACCTGCTGGTTCTACTGCTAACCCTACTGCTAAGACCCAAACATACGCTGGGCAAACGACTTCACAAAATCCTTCAGCGAATGGACTTGAAATATTCTACAAGTTAATGCTTGATTACTGTTTTTATTATACAAAACTGGCAAAATGCATGGCTGGCCTGAACTACGCAGCATGAATTGTGGAATCATTAATGTCAATTAATATCCATAAAAGATCATCCAAACATTTATAAAAAATTAAGCGGAACAGTCTCGGTATCATTAGTTACGGTGTTTAGACGTTTCAAACCTGTAATTTGCTGCTTTTTATTCTTTGTTAAGTAATTACGAAAATGCATGCCGATGTCTAATGAAATAATAACTTGCATAAATAGTGACAATGACAATGTTTTCTAGCAATCTCTTATTAATTTGCGCAGGTACATCGTATTGAATTCAAAAATATTGTTACCCAAAATTAATAATTAGGTATGAGTAAATTCATAGTGAACGCAAACGACATTAACACTTCTGTGAATCGATCGTAGCGGAGTATTTTTTATGAAATCCAAATCCGGTTGCAAGGATACGATGACTAAGATATAGAAGCGTTTACAATGAATATATATGAAAAGGGAAAGTGAAGGTCACGTGGAAGACGAGTCTCACTAATGGAACAAGAATGGCCGCAGAGGCGGCGCGGCGCGGTCTCGCCGGAACTCGACACTTCGCAAATGTTCCGGGAAAACTTAATTACCCAAATTTAGCGTGTAATCGACGAGCGTGTAATCAACTCAGCCAACTATTTTTAAATTCGGCTAATTTTAATCACCGAATAATAATTATTGAATGCCTAAAGAGCTGCAAATAAAGTACTGCTCAGAAGCCAATACATTGCCTATGTCCGTAGGCGATGGTTAATGCTATCTTATGGCTCAATCCAATAATTAAAATAATATTTAACACCTCTTTGCAATACCGGGATGTTTAAGAAATGCTGAACATTTCTACAGAGATAAAAACTTTGTCTAGATATTGACTACACGTTTTAAGATAATATATATAATCAGATACGTCAATTTAGCGAGGTTTCTAACTAAAGACAATCAAATTAATCAAGTAAGACAATCAAAATTCTATTAATTGCATTAGGATTCTTTTTCAGCTTTTGGCAAAGAATAGTTTAATGCGTAGGTAGTAATCTTAACATAGAATTCCGCAATGTTACGCCTGATACTATTAACTTTCTATGATTATCTTAGGTGGTAATGTAATAAAACGCGTTTATTTAAAAGTATTTACCTGTTGGACATCCGCCTTTATAATGTATGTTAGGAAAGTGTAAAATAAAGTTTTTATGATGAACCATGGACGTTTTAGGTATTATTTAGAATTCCTAAAACTGACATATTCCCAGTTACACATGCGCTTTAGCTTTGCTTTAAATCAATATTTATTTATACATTCTTACTTTTATTTCGAATGCGGGTCTACGAAACACGGACTATTGGCTTTTTACCACTCAACAAGAAATGAACAGGTATCGAATTGCACCTGATTACGATATTAAGTACGCATCAATGGATAGATCATCATCAAGCTGAGTGCCTCTTAATACCAAATAAATTTCAGAATAACAATTTATTTCCTCAACCCTCAATCAGCCTGAATTTCGTTACAACACGTTGAAACTGTACCAATAAATGGATTTTTTGCTAGTCTGTATTTTAAATAAGTTTTAAATAAGTAATAAGTGTAATAACTATGTCTTAACGTCCTTAACGGCAGAATTAGATTAGGTGTACTATTCCGTTAAATAGTTCATTAAACTGTATTTTTTTAAAAGTAGTTTTTATATAGTACAGATTCAGCGAAGTATTATAGCAATGCACGATCGAGGATATGCACTTGTCATTTAGAAGCATATATTCATAGAATACCTTTATATTATATAACTGAGACATGTGAGTGATCGATAAACTCTACTAACAAATGCAGATCATCGCGTAACGAAATGCGACCAGTATTTTAAAGCACGATGCAAATATCTATGGGCACTTTCTTTTCGTATGTCGTATGCCGCTCGGAGTAACATACGAATCTGTATCGCGGAGAAATTTCGATACTGATTTGTATTCCAGTAAGAGTTATCCAAATTACGTAGCAGCAATGACAACACACTTTTTACACACAAACACGATTAGTTTCCTTTTAACGGCGAAAGTGAAACAATCATCGTGAACCAAGACCATAAGAACCGACCAATTTGCGTCACAGTCCCAAGTTTGACATGCAATCAATAGGCTGGTTATACTGTGTAATAACTTTTAATCTTACAAGTTAATAATTACTCAATAACATTTTGATATCTAATTTGAATTTTAGTTTCGACTCTTTCTAAAATACCTGTTAATTTGCCAATGCTATATTTTTACTGACAACCAGTTGAGATGACGAAGACTAATCTTCTCAATGTATATTTAGATTAATTAGGTGTCATAATCGTATTGATTAAAAAAAAGGATTATATAAGTATTTGTCGCGACAAGAAAATGAGAATGAGTTAAATATTCAAACTCATCAATACATATTACTTTAAATAAGAATATAATTTACTTGTTAATTTGGTTGTATAGCTTTCGACATCCACTATCTGGTGTGATATCCACGTCACTAAAACATTGCATGTTAACTTGTCGCAGACGTTATTGATTTGTACATTACATATAATAATATTACATATGATAACTATAAATTGTACGTATAATGCCTGTACTCTTCAAAGAATACTAGAAATACAACTGCCATTTAAACTATTCATTTGGACTCCATGGAATGCTTGTCATGTAATCGTTACGAGATACTACGAGAGAGAAGAGTATTAGAAAAAAACACTAGCAATATTTTTAGACATTAACAAAAAGTAGATGATAAAAATAGTACGAATGGAACTATGACATTAAGAGATAATCTCGTAATTTTAGAGCATCCAGCTTTATAATTTTAATTCAATAAAGTTTCGATATAACATTTGCGAAACAAATTTATTCGAATATAGTCGTGAATATATCAGAATACAAAATGTTATATTAAAATATCCATGTTGTCACGGATAACTTCAAATGTGTTTACCAAAAGTTTGAATGAGGTAAGTACCTATTTCGGTTAAGAATGGAGGAAAACGAATAAAAATAAAATAAGGCTTTGATATCAACACCTCACCTTAGCAAAGGTCATTTTAATGTTCAATTTGTTACGATATATCATGATATGTGTTGGATGTATTGCCTTGGTACATACGTTGCTATAAATTTTAATAAAATATTAGAATCTCAAAATTAAAACTATTTTGTGACTATGCTTTAAAATTGATCCAACAAAAACATTAAAGAAGTCTGGGCCCGGTTTAAAAATTACCTTGTCTGATACTAAGGAATTATTATATTTGTTCATCGTGCCATTTTAGCTTACCTCCTCTACCAACTACTTAGCACTTGTGTCGCAAAACATTACAGAGAGAGTTTTGACAATAGACTGTTAGATCATTGTTATCGAGTCATACCTACGCTCCAATGTCCTAGATAGAAACATTACTTCCATATACATACATAGGCAAGGTTAGTTACAATAATGCTTCATACTAGTAATGTAAATTATCAAGTATGTAACATACTGGTAATGTTAACATTACGAGTAGCTATGTAACATTCTAGTCACAATATTCTAGAAGTACCTAAAACTCGATTTTTTGACTACTTTAAAATACCGACGCCACCTCTCAGATCGATCAAACTATACCTTTCATTAATAATGTATATTTCGCAATATGTCGTTGTGATACGAAATGCAAATAAGCTTGCTGTATGTTTTATCGATACGAACTAAGCTTAGGTACGTAGTCAGAAGTGGATAGTTTATATTTACAAAACAAGAAACATTCATCAGTCAGCGAACGCATGTCGAGTGTGCAAAAGGGAAATTGCTAGAGAACGAGATCCGACACAGAGCTTCGTGCGGAGGAAAGCTCAACTAAAGGATGATGCCGCAAATTTGCGGCGACTATTAAAGTATATTATATTACTATTGAAACATACCAATTTAAATAGAGAAACTTCTTACGGGTATCTAGCGATAAGTTTTCTTACTGCTTTGTAAGAAGATAGTGTACATATGTATTCTGGTCTGCACGGCGCGCGGCGCCGGGATGGAAGCTGTGCGGGAGACAATATGCGCGGTAAGTCGTGCATATTTTAAAAGCCATGTTTCGCAGTCTTCATTGAGAAATACGCGCCCTCATTCGTGATGTCAGTTGACTGCTGTTGAGCAATCGACACCTGATTTCCACACGAGAAATCAGATCAAATTTTCGCGGTATCGGCCGCGACATGAGATGACTCGTATCCCTATAACTTCTAACATTACGTAAAGCTCGACCGCGAGTTGATCTACGATCCACGATCCACCTATACAAACACTCGATGAAAGTGACAATGCTCGCAGACAGGTTCGGACACGTTATTTGCGTAGATGACATTTAAACACATATTTATGGCCTATTAGAAAGTGATTGTGTAAATATTACTACATTATTACGAAATATTCGCATATTTACTAGAGCGAACTTTTAACATTAGTATCCTTATCAGGTATTATAATTGATTCAATTTGAATACACATTATAAAATAAATAAATGTTATGTAATAAATTATTAAATTAAATTGATATCATATAATATTATAATGTTAGTACTTACAGCAGTAGCCTGGCGTCCATGGCGAGCGAGGAGCGATCGGTGCGATCGGAGCGCGCGGTGCGTGCGTGGTGCGTCTGCGGGCGCACGGCCGGGAACTCCGGCGGCTGGCTGCAACAGAAACCTCGCGTCAGCACACGCGCCTTTCCCAAACGACACACGGTTGCGACAGTGAAGCTCAACGAGGAAGCTGCATCGCACATTTAAATGCAACGTTAATGTCAGAGAGCGTGTAAATGCCAATAGCGACGACCTTTCGGTTTTGAACTAGGTTGCGCAAGCGAGGATCGCCGGTCGTGTGAGAAAGGCGAGTGCGTGGAGGAACGGCGGAGTGCCGAGCACGGGGGTGAGACGCACCGGGGGGCGGAGGGGTGACACCGCTGGCGACGCGCTGCCGAACGGCGACTAACCTCGCCGCCGCGCGCGCACCTCTTACTTATAGCCGCGCGCCCACACAGCGAGCTCGCCTGCCACCACCGGCTCACCCTCGACGCCTCTCGACAGCGCCGCGGACACTGCGCCACCCTGGACCTCTGCGGACTCTACCGAGGCCCACTCCCCTGCCGTCTTCTGCTTCCCCACCAAATATCTCCACTCATCAGCCCTCGTTAAGTTTTCAATGGAGTCGCATGCAACTTCCGTGCATGTTCATTCACCTTATTCTTTCATGGTATCTGCAAATAGATATTTCTCAAGGCCTCGTTAAAAGAAACACTTTCAATTTAAGAGTTAAAGCATTTGTCCCCACACTAAAACAAAATTTTGTCATAAAAAGCATATATCTTGATGAGAACCAGCAAGTAATATAACGTTTGCTGAATTATATCGGCACAGCAGGGTTAACGATTTCTTTGATAAGGACGGAAGTCCCACGAACTCAGTTCACATGTAGCCTATTGTGCCTCGCCGCACTTCCGCTCGGCCTCCACCTCGGACTAAGGAGAACTGTCCAAGCTTTGTCCACCGTGCGTCTAAGGCCACGCAAAGAAATTGCTTTACACATTTTACAAACGAAACTATTGCCATAAATGTACCAGTCATATAAACATTTAGATACTTTAATAAACAGACTGTCATTGACCTTCTTAGTACTTAATATTTATATGACTTTAAGCAAAGGTTATTTACGTTGTATCACCCGGTAGTCTTTGGAAACATATGATTGGTATTTCGTAAAAATCATAAGTCTATACTTTTACGTCGTGCTGAAATTGAATTTTCAAGAAATAATATTAGCCTATATGCATTATGGTTCTCCGAAAAAAACTATCCATAAGATTCATGAAGTTCTTCCACGGACAACGTATTAGTTGTTCACAATCTAATGTATCAGTCATGAAAATGAAGATGTATAAGTTTTCTTAAACTACTTCAAACTCAGAACATAATGTCCCATACGAGAGACATCAACGCGTTAGGACATTGCTTGAAAAAATAATTACATAGAAAAGTACATTAGTAATGTAGGTAATGATGTATAGCAGTATTATATGATTATATTCATGGTAATTAGAAAACATGAAAAATCGTTATATTCATAATTGACAGAAATTAATTTATATACTTATTACGACCCACCCAAATCGTTGGATAATGTTCTTACAATGATCGCGAGAGTTGATTAGGACGAAGTCCTAACGTCCAACTTATTAATCCTGAGAAAATTATAGTGTCGTATGTAACAAAATTATAAAAAACTAAATCGCTGCTTCGCCAAATATGCTATAGGTACGTATTTTATCAATGGGTATTTCGCTGAAAGTATGAAGTTAAATAAGTAGTTAGCAATGACTCCTTGCGATCTTATAAAATACGCTTATTAATCATCGAAGTAGCATGTCACCTCAATGTACCTCCTTTATTTTACTTGAGATAGAATTCAAGTACTAGGGAACATTAAACCATAAATATATTTTTGTGCAAAACAGAAAATATGACGTTTAAAATATGTTATGTTTTTTTTTAATATTAATAGAAAAGTCATTTGATTAGATTTTTTTTTCCAATCTTTTTTGTGAAGTAGAAAGTGAATTAAGTCGGAATCAAAGTATATTTCTCTATAGAACATAATAGCGGAGACAAATCAATAATGAGGTGTGTCGACAGGGAGTTCGGTCCACTCTTATAAATCAAAAGTCAAGGACGTACCGTTCAGTATCGAGTCCGACTAGTTCTTGTTCGTCTTCATTTTGATATTTGAAGCCTTAATGTCATTTTAAATAATCAGGTAACCCCAGTGACACAGATTCTTGCGGCGCATATTACACTACTCAATAGTTGGTGTAGGTATTAGTTACGTATACTATACAAGTATTTTGTTTTATTGTTTTATCGAGGTTTGTGCTGTTATCAACACAAGTTATTATGTATTAAGTAAATTGTCAATAATAATAATTAAATTAATGGAATCCATTAATTACTTAAAGAGCCAGGATTTCCTAGGAGTCCCAGGTAGGAGAAGTCAGGTAGTTCGACATGCCAGATTCTTCTTCCACCTTTATACTTACGAGTATTTCACCGTGAAGCAATTCTTGGGTTTCAGTTTTGGAGAGCCATGGTTGTCAGCTACAACTTACAAACAAGGTAAACGTCTCAGTCTTCAAGGGCAGCAACTCTTCTGTGGTCAACAGAGGTAAGAATCATTTGCTTGGGGTTGATTACAAATATCTATTAATGACATTGTACACTTACTGGATTACAAGCTCGTTTGCTTCTTTTATACTTAATGAAGATATTTAGTGTGACTGTAAGTCAAACTTCTAAAATGCTTGCCGTCCTGTACAGGGCGGGAGCACCAGAATACCTATGTATAGTTTAGCAGTATTATATAATTCATTCTCTATCCATCACCAACCAGCTTGAGACCCTAAACCTTCTTGGACATATGTGTGTTGGGATATGTGTGTTCTCTCTACATAATTTCCTATTGTGAATGGTGCCAAGAACTGATCGACCCTTATCTTCCACCACCAATGCACAACTGATCGAGTAATGTAGTCGTATGTATAGATATGAGATGAACTTCCTCCTGGAGTTTTCCCTGAGTGTTATGATTCGAGCTCTACAATAAAGACCAACTTTATTGTTATTGTACCCACTTGAAAGCCGGGGATCCATTGGCAGCATTACCTTGGCACTGCAATAACCGATGGTGCCCACTTTCGATAAATTAAGATGTCTTTGATTCTTGTCGTATTTTTGGATTAAATAAATAGGCAAAGTCGAAGTTGAACTCACACAAGAACGGGTACCATACAAACAAATTGCGTACACACAAAGCTAGTATTCGTATTAATACTTCTTATTTATCAAAATTATAAGACCTTGTTGCATCTACGTCACTATCTTACCAGCATGTTTCAGAGATCGGTTTACTACCGCCATCTAGTTCACTTCGAGTAAATAATAGTGTAAACCAGAAAATCGATTAGATTTCTTTTATTAGATTTAAAAGAATGCATGAGAGCTCTCATGGAAACACATAAGCTCAGCACAAGCTCAAAATCGCCGAAAACGACTTCTAGTATGGGGATCTCCCTCAGTTATAACTTTTTTGTTTTGTATTTTAGTATTTGCTGCTTTAGCGACTACAGTAACATAAATTAAAAAAACAATATCAAATGTCCACTAATCGTAATTTATTATTAATCTCTTTTTCTAGTGCTCTTCCATTTGAGGTATTATAGTCGTATTATGGCGATATGAGCCCACGGCTTTACACGCGGTGTTATCAAGTTTCAGTAGAAGTGGAAGTAGAATTTAAAAAAAATGCAAATGGTTTAGAATATCTACCTCAATTTAAATAGGATTATTATTTCCAAAACTGTGTTTTTTTTTTAATTTTGTAAATTTTCGACTATCATAATTTTACATACCATAATTATATAGTTAGCTAATGTTTCAGCCAATTTAACTAAACGGGTACTTAGTAACATTTTTATTAATGGCTCCTACGTTACACCTTCAGTGCGTCAGCTAATAAACATTGGACCTAGATGTAGCTAGCTGACTTTTTATTTATAACCAATATCACATAGACTATCATCAGATGAATTTTCCGTTAGGAGGAAATGACTGAACACATATACATTTTTTTCTTGTTCGTGTGACCAGCTGTACCACTTTGTAAGTAGATGACATTTTTTTTTCTTTAAAGTAAATTTCAAAATACATTTTTACTTCTATCGACTGTCGCTATGACTGCCATTTTTTTATTACGTGGGCGGCTACTACTGCTCAACTCACCCTCGGAGCCGCAGCTGACGCTCACAACGCTTCATGATACAACTCTCTGAGGCATTTAATGGGTTATCGAGTGAAAGGAACTTGGTCGTGAAAATCTGTCGCTGGCTTACGGACCATTAGCAAGTATAAGGACCCTTCGTAAAAATTTAGGTAACTTTAGTCATACTAAAATATTGAATGATGTAAATAGGCGCCGTTTAGTAGCCATTAGTTTATGTGCTAATAATAGCCTATGTGCAGTAGCTAATAATAAAAATATAAAAAATATAAAAATATAGTATACAATTATACATAAACATGGCACATAGGCCAAAAATAACGCTGCTTTTTAATATGTCGTATTTCGTTGACTTAGGCACTTGGTGACAACGAGAGATCGAAGGTCTGCCGAATATCCTAAGTATCGTTACAAAAATCAAACTATAGCGATCCAATGTTAAGAACTGCCAAGAAGTCTGGATAGGGAGCGGTAACACCAATGATATTACATTCAATACAATATATATTTTACCTTTATACTAAATTACGGTTAATATATTTTGCCGATTTTTGTTAAAGTAGCAATCTACTTGTTAGCTGTCTATGGCAGGATCTTCGCAAACAAGTCGCACTCTTAACGAAAATAAATGCTCTATGGGTCACGTCACACGGGCCGTAAAAGAAGAACATAAGTAATTTTTGTCCGATAATAAGCTTTAGTAACATAATATTAAATGTATATAATATTATTGAATGACACCGTATTTTACGAAGGCCAATCGGCAGTTTGTGTCGTCGAACCAGATTAGTAAGTTAATTATTCCGATGACAAAAGTTCGGTATTTCCAACCTCAGTGAGGAAAATTGATTCTTTACGAAATTTCACGTAAGTGTTGTAAGTGGTCACTGTCGCCCTTCTTTTTTTTACGAATATGGTAGTTGCTGTTGGCCCTACTGGCCTTTACAGCTTCACCGAGCGTTTAACGCAAGCCAACTAAGGGCTCAGCAGGGAAAGACCTGGGCTAGAAGGGGATGTCGCCCTTCTCCTATCTGGATTAAACACAGATATGCTAATTGCAACTAAGTTAAAACTAAGCTTCCAAAGTTTTATCCTATCCTTCATAAGATATAACTGGCCACTGACAATTGGCGAGACCCTTTTAAGCTGTCTATAATAAGAAATTTGTACGATAAATGCCAAATATTCTAGTTCTAGTTATATAATTTTGTTTTCTCTCTTGTATTTCCTTAATGCGTCATTTATTTAAAATATCGGTGTTCTATCTCACCACCACCATACTGTGGCGGCTGAACACGATGTTCAGCCGCCACAGTATGACGCCCTACCCTGCGGGAAATCAAGTGTGGACTAGCGGCCACCCTCCCCCGATCCTCTCTCTGCTCCTCAGGCAGTGCCCTCAACACACGGTAAGCGACACACAACCCCCACCCCTCCCTCCTAGCCTGTCCAGTATGGGTGGCCCTGTCCGGCATGATGTCGTTGAGGAAGTACCTGTTACAGGATGGAAAATGTGTTTTAAAAATTAGTTCAGACGCATGAAAATTTGTATAGAAAAGATTTATTGAAAAATCTAAGCTATAGGGCCCTGTCGGAGGATCCCGTTGGCATTCTATGCAAACGAACCCTAGAAACAAAACAACCCTTTTTACACAATTCTTAACGCTTAAAACTTAAATTTAAGATCACGGTGACGTGATTTTAAATAAAAAGAAATGCATCCGACATGACAATGCACGACTGGATGCTTTATTTAGTATAGCTACTGTTGGTCTAATCCAATTCAGTGGCAGAAAGCGCCGCTATTTTTGAAATGATAAAATTTTAATAATTTTGTTACTTTGATATTAATAGTTAATCGATATCCATTATGAGAAATTTCGAATTGAGGAGTTGTGACTTGAAAATTCAGTCAAAATGAGCACCTCCTCCTATTTTCGAAGTCGGTAGCAGAATGCGTGTACCAATATACCTACAAGTTATTAAAAGATTTTACTACAGTAATTAAAAGACTAATAAAAAAAGACCGACAAAGACAAAGGGGCCCCAGGCAGCAAAAATCCAGCTACGGCGCTGCATCAATTTTCTTCACCCTGCACCAGTTTGTCTACCTTGAACTGAATAAATATTATTATTGTAGTTTCAGCATTGCCACATCTTCATAATCACGAAATTATAATAGCATAATATTACTAAAGATACATACACTGACGACCCGATCTTCAAAGATTTCAATGCGTACTTTTCTAACCCGCCCTGGCTTCGCACGGACGGTATAGCTTGTAGTGTGATTCCCTTCATTTCTGTACCAGCTTTACAAGGTAAGGCAAGCTTCAACATGCACTGCTGTTTGCAAATCACTAAAATCGTGAGTCACCCACTTATACATTTTTTACGTGCCGTGACCTGTGATCCATTTATAAAAAATTATAGCGACAATAATCATGTTGCTAATTCCTGTGTAGTTTGTCACGGATCGACTTCCATCATTGCTAGCAATTAATCGGAATTCATCTTAGTGGGTAGTCTTTCACGGGGTTCATTCATTCTTAAAGTCAAAAGTTTTCAATTCGATTGCGGTTAAATCAAAGAGGCACGGTACGTCTATTAGCCATTATTTTTCTAAATGAAAAAATGCCTATTAAGCAGTATTACTTCCTCGTAGGGCCTGGAATTTGAACATTGCCCAAGTACTGACTTTTACAGTACCCATATTTACCCAAAAAGTGGAATTTAGAAACAATTAAAAGTCGAGCAAGTGTGGTTACTTTTTTTAATTAAGAATATTGTAGGTATCGTGTAACAGTCTCTTAAATCCGACTTAAAGTTCCACAAACTACTAGAAACTTCCACAAAATACCAGAAGGCCGTTGATGACATCAAACCGTCAAAAATGTATTTATAAACCACACTTTTTAAGCGGGAATTGCGCAGAACTTAGTCATCCTATCGAATCGAAGCGTATCGAATTTTAAAGTTCCTTACGTAAAGGAACCTACAATAAATAAGACAGTGGGTACCTTTTTAAACATAATTTGTCTTATTCGATGTGTACTAACCCAACAATAGAACTTTTATTTCATTTTTATTTTACGAAATTATTAAATTATAATTAAACATTATCAAGACAATGAAGACAAGAAAGAACCTATCATCATACAAACATATAATAAATATATTCAACAAATGCAGTATAAAGTTGGAAACGACTTTGTGACCTGGCGGGTCGTTTTTTTTAATTTAGGGGTTCGTTTAGCCCCGCTACTCACCAGCCAGGTCAGCAGTTCCGAGTTGGACCAAGTTTTCAGCTTGCCTCAAATACCTACCCAAAAATTGTTGACAGCTCTCCTACTATCAGTGGTGCAACACATACAGGTTGATTGTATAAAATAAAACACAAACTTAATTCAATTATTTTTATTGACAATGCTTATTATTTGAAAAAAATGGATAGTATTCGTACTGACATTTATTATTATTGGCCTACCTTGTATCAAAAAAATATTTAATTTTGAATCACTTGAACTTCTATTTAAAAAATAACTAGCTATCCTATTTAAAACACATGAATAATAAAAATATAAGTAATGATATCACAATACACTTAAATACGATTACTTACTGATAAATTGAACTAAATATTTACAAATTTGGTTAATAGAGTAGCCATAGACGAACGCGCTCTCCTCGTGGAAGTAATAGATATTATTATATATAACTCATTTTAACAAAAATAGAGGAATATAAGTGAATATAAGAAATATTACTTTAATCGCGACATTCTTCAGGTTATTTTTCATTTAAATGAGTATAAAAATATAGTTTGGGTCAAAAGATTTGGTGGCAATTAAAGCAATTTCACAAAATCTACGTACGGTTAGCTCGAACAACTATACTGGAATTTTCGAATAACATTATTGCTTCTACGTTAACAGAAGCAATAATATAAGTTATTATATGCTTAGTCTTTATCAATAAAAATCTGATACTCCATTGTCTATAACCGTATTACATAATGTATATCATATTCAATAATATATATTGAAAATGCTGTGTTTGATGAAAATAGTAGTTCGTGCTAACTTCACATGATAATCTCCTATAATTAATTCCAGGTAAACACACGCCATTACAACTGCCCGTGCCAGCACTTACCACAGTACATTTAAACGAATGAACACATCACGAGTCTACGCTACCATCTTAAAACGAGATACAGATGAAAATAAAGCACGACTAACAAACAAACCTACTCGTACAAATAAATCACAGTTGCATTGTAAAACTGAGACTTTATAAAGTCATCTTAGTCAGAACGTTTACTTTGATCGTATAAGGTCGACGAGAACATTTTTCGGCAACTTTTCATATAGGTATATATATTATACATCTTGAAAGTGATGCGAAATAAACCTTAAAATCTACGAATGATCGAAGGTATATCTGGAAGTGTTTTGATATTGAAAATCTTATCATTAGACAATAGTATTACGAAATATATAGAAGAGGACAAATACGAGAGTAAACAGTAACTACTTACACACGATTCTCTATAAGAAGCTTCCTAATTACATCGTTATAGAAAAATGTTTAACGTACCTTGAATGCAAGCCTCGTAAATAGCTTCGTAATGAAGAAAACTCGTTTGTATAAAGGATATATAAAGTATTAAAATGTTTTATATACGAGTAATAAGGATGTAACTTTAATTATCTAAATTTATTGTTACAAGTAAATTACGAATTATTTGCGCGAATTTGGTATAATTTTAGCAATAAGGCCATAAGTATATTCTATAACAATGTTTATTTTATAAAGACTAATTAGTACTTATTGCTTTTTTATTTTTATTATTTTTTTTCTTTACGCGAGGATTGAACTTACAATAATTCTAATTTTAATTTTATAAAAATACTGTAATTTATATTCTAAGTAAAGAGTGAATTGTTGTAATTTACCAAAAAGGTTCTCATTCGTCACTATCGTCCTGAATATCGCTTAAATCACCGATACATGACTTATTTGTATTCAATTGAATGTTTTATTGGAAAGCGACTTAGGATCTAAAGCGACCGATGATTGGTGAACACTTATTTTAATAATTTAGCTCTGATAACAAAACAATGCAGCCGGCACGCACCTAACTTTTATTTTATGCCAGCTAGTAAAACGTGTATACACGAGGACCTTTTTTCGCAAATTCGTGGATATGCTGTCTTGGTTGATATATAGCGGCATAAAAGGAAGAAATCTTGAGTTAAAAGTTAAAATAAAATATACGCTATAAGTTAAAATTGAAACCGATCCTCGAAAAATATAAATCTAATTTTTAGGAACTTTCGTTTTAGATAAAATTATTTTTTCTCCTTGCTTTAAATAAATAAAATGTCTTTAATTTTTTTATTTATCTATGATTTCCCTATACGTATTTCGTGTGGTTGTGATATGACTGTATGGAATGTGAAATATTTATATAAGTTGAAAGTTAATTAACGGTGTACATTTTAAAGTTATAATATTTAATAATAAGCTTTACATAGTTTACCCCTGTGAAATCTGTGACATCCATGTCTAAAGCAGGGTCTCTCAGTGACCCTTAAAGGTCGTAATTGGTTTCAGAGGTCGAATTCTTATTTGAAAAGCATGCGCAATTCCATCTATTTTTTTATTTTTCGATCATATATGTGCTGATTATGTGTTATTTAAATTCGTCACGGAAAACCTGTACAGTTCAATGATTTTAATTTACCTATATTTTAGAAACGTAGAATGCAGTATACCACAGTTCGCGCAAAAGAGCCGCGAGCGGTAACTTATATTAGAATAAAAGTTTGGTGCAAGCCGATTGCATATGAGCCACAGAGCTTAACATTTAAAGTACATGATTATTTTTCTATGTTTTTAACAATACTACTTATCAAACGTCGCGTGACATGCAAGTTAGATACCTACCAAATATAAAGTTACTCCTAATATTTTACTCGGCTTTTATTAAATTGTAAATTACATTAAAATATTCATATTTATCAACTCATTATCGATGCTTATTGCTTACTATAAATACCAATCAATAAGGCCAGATACGATTGCTAACATCGTTCTTTGTAAGATTATAATTATAAGATTATGGAACATCTGTCAAATAGACAACTCACTAATAAAATCCGGACACGAATTACATACAGTGCATATTTAGTCAGTATTATAAAAATATCACACATGCGAGCAATCGTAGTAAGATTACGTTTATTTTAAGAGACGAACCTCGCATACCAAAGAAACTTGAAACAATACATGAGTTTATTAAATATTATACGCTAAATCATAATATTTGCACTCGCATACATAAAGCGACGCTATTACTTTGCCTGATGTTATTTCTTTACCATATTAAGAAATTTAAAAATGTTGCGCTAGCAGAACCAGGGGACACTCAACATTGAATATAGCTAGCTATAAGTGGCGCAGTTTCTTTATGGATAAATATATAATGTACGAGCCGCCATGGGTCCATTGTCTAATGAAGACGACTTACATGCCGCGTATTGAACCGCTGTACCACCAGCGAAAAAAGGTAACGTCAAACAATAATTCGTCGAAACCTTTTATTTTCAAAAACAGCGTTGGTACAACAATCCTAAAATTAAAGCATTAATAAGCTACGTTAGCAGAGATCCGTCTGTTTCTCAGTACATTTCAAACCACAATTATAGCATTCATTTACAACGTGATTATCAAACCGCGTCTTCATGGACAATGGGCTATTATTTGTAAATATATATGTAAAAATGTTACACGACATTAAATTAAAAACCAACATCACACATAAATAATCACAGACTTAATACTACATAAATAATCAAATCGATCACATCTGCAAACAGTGGGCATTAGATTTCACCAGATCATTTTTAAAATAGGAAACGTCAAATCATTTTAGAGAATGGAATTGAATGAAGCGCCTTATAATTTAAAGGATATTAATATAAAATCAGATGATAATTAAATAACCGATTATCATTACCTGAAAGCCAGAACACTACTTAAACAAACACCAGTAGAAAAGATATCGTAAAGTATTCCAAACTTAATTCCAAAAATATGTATTTTAAATGAAGTCGACAGTGCAGTGCGCAGTAATAAATGACAACTCTGGTGCATGTCTACGACGACGACTAACACTTATTGTATAAATAAACATATATTTAAAATTGTATTCAATTATGTCCTTTATATTATTAAAAAGAATATAGGATATATTTAAAGGTAGGAAAATAAATATGATGATTCGATTATCTGTACTTATTTATGTCCACTACGGAAACGAACCGGAAATTCATAAGAAATTGAAGTAAGACTTAGCTGAGCATCATTCTCGTTGTTGAAAAAGGCAAAACAAATAAAAAATCCATGATGTCAACCTTGTACAAAATAATGAAAATTTAAATTATAAAGACGCCTTATGCAATTGAACTATTATTCTGTTGGCTCACTCCATCACAGCCTATATTCCCGTACGTGTAATATTTATTTTCTGTTAATGTGTGCAATTATGAAATTATATGAATATAGCACCGAAAACAAACATGAACAATGTATACCTACTAACAAATGACGTAATAAACAAAATTAACATAAGATAATGTTAATACATCGATTCTGATATTCTATTAGAATACAGAATCAAAGGAGGCTATCTTATTTTGTTGGGCAAATAATATATTATTAATATGACAGCCAGTTTTTATATAAGATATTTTTTTTCTGTTTTTTGTGTTATTATTATTAAACTTGACGAATATCCTTACGTTAAAATATATATATATATAACAATCCTAATTATAAAATTTCAAAACATCATTGTTTTTACATTGTCAAAAATGACTTGAAATGTAGATAGCCACCTTTGATAAAATATGCGAATCATTTATATCATACATTACTATTACACTAGAGAGCGATACAACAATCGTTTGCATGTATAACTGTGACATACATAGTTAACGTAAATTTGCTATTGTACTTTAAAACTGTTATAATATTTCATAACCATTGTATGTAATAAATATATAAACCAAGCGTAAATATTGCAGTACACATTCCAAGTTTTAATATTTAAATAACTAAAACCTGCATTACGAAATATATATAACAACATACATTTCATTTATTACTAATACTCCAAGGAAAGTTTAAATATAGACATATTTTTAACTTATTTGAAGCCACATCGAGAAGTATACAAATCCACACGCATTATTCATTCAATCAAATTTTTAACGTTATCTCAGTGTATTAGTTGTGAATTAAATTGATTTAAGAATATTTCACGTGCATGTCGAATACTTTTTTTTACAATTGTACCTTTTGATTTGAATTTGCCGTTACAATACTCGTATAACAGATGGAAGATAATGCTTAACATTTTCATGTCGCCTCTTCACTTCAATAATGTGTTACGAGGATGCGTTTTTAAGTCCCTGGAATGGCGGGGTTGGAGGGAGGATAGCTGGCTCGTTAAGGGCGGTACCTGTTAAATGACTCATAAATAGAATAAATATAAAGTTTTATCACAATTGCATCATTAGTTTTAAAACTATCGACAATTAAACAACTCAATCCGGAAGAAAATTTGAAGTATG
>DWNR01000177.1:0-23931 GCA_018250455.1 Polygonus leo | reverse complement strand
AATTTATTGACTGTCAACTGACAACGCGTTGAAATAAAATTGCGAAGTACAAATATGTTGTTTATATTCCTTTTCAATTGTAGATTTGTGTAGGTAAAATTTATTATACTGTTGCTCAATTAACTTTTGTATAATTTTTTTTACTTTGATTCCACCTTTTTTATAAAGGAACATTATGGTTGAACTGGTCCATTTCTGGAAATATTATTGAGGATCATTTTGTTCATGCATCAAATTTGAAGGGTTTACTAATGTCGTAAATGGGGATGTAGGTAGGATATGTGGTACTCATCGCAAGTTATGTGAGAGATTATGAGTTTCGTTTATACGTCCGTAATCCTTACATGCGAATATACGTACACTAAACCTACAGGATTATACCTGCGAAAGGAAAACATTTATTTGGATGCAATATTATAAGTAAGTAAAAATTTATAATACTGATTGGAGTTCTATAATTTTCTCTCTTCTGAAATCTTAAGCGACAATAATAATATTAAATGTAGCATTATAATTTTCAAATGTATGACATTATAACTTTGCTAGTAAGAAAGGTAAATTACTTATATAACTAATGTGCAACATTACTGTAGATACTTTAATGAACCAAAGATTACAGCGTTATACGAACACGCAAAAAACAAGCACCAAATAGAATATTAAAAATTATTGTATGTATACGCTGTGGCCATTGGCAATTGAGAGTAATATTATTATCTGTTTGAATTTTGACAGCAGAACTCCCAATGCGGTTTTGATATCCGCATAAATTCACGATATTTCGCCCTCGATTCCAATGTTAATTCAATCAACGGATCATGAAAGCATTCATTGTTACAAATTAACATGGATTTCACAGTATTAAACTCGGATATAAATATCGGAGAGGTATTATAGTCATTTGACGTACCTACAGATTTATAAATACCTATTGAATTGAATTCTGTTTACAGTGAATATCTATGCATATAAAATGCTTTATCCTGAATGACTGACTGACGAATCAACGCCCAGCGTAAACCATAGATAAAAGATTATACTATTGTAGAATACATTTTCATGAAATAACAGTAAATACATATATATCAACACATTATTAGCGAAAAAGAACAATTATGTGCAATCTACCAAAGATATAGTTCATTCATACATTAAAGTTATTAAACAGCCAGAACACCTAGGACGGGAGGTTATAGTAGCATTAAGATTCAAATCAGAATTGAATTTAAAGGAAATCGTAGGTGTAAATTAACGATTTAGGCCGCGATATCCGCTTACAATCAGACACTTACTTACCTACACATTTAATCCTAGACGTAGATATTATAATTTTCTACAAACCGTCACGAAACGATGTTACGGGTGTGCTTTCACAGGAGAAAAAGTAAGAGTATATATTTTATTTGTACTGTTACCATGATATACATCAGTCGTGTGTGGTCCACTGCTGGACATAGGCCTCTTCTAAATGTTCCTGTCCATTCCAGCGGCTCCCCGCTGTCCTCTTCGGGTCGTAAGTCCATCTAGTCGGAGACGGACTTGTGCGTACATACAAACATATATACGAGAAAGCATATGATGACGATTAATAATTCTTGAGTTTCAATCGCCAGCAAATTAATACACATTGTATCAACGACTTCCATTCTTTGTTTTATCGCTATTACGTTGTTACATATATATATCTAATAAAAAACCGTTCGTGTGAAATAATTCTATCTATAATTTCCAAGGTCAGCGTAGTCCCACGGACTTTAATTTCATTTGCAATATGAACCTCTATCAGACCACTTAATACTGTTTGGAACAGATGCCTCAACATTTTCTAGTCGATCGAGCGAGAGCATGTTAGATTAAGTAGCGAAATTCCAGCAAAGTTCCCCTTTTCCTCGAAATGTACTGGTCACCGCACAATAGTTTTCAGAATTTAGTGGGCGTTTTGTATTCCCCGAGGATTCGAGTATCGGTAGGTTCGCCAACTATTTAAGTTATTTAGGGTCAGGGACGTAAATCTTAATCGCTGTGAAAAGTTGGAGCAATGACTCGTGAAGAGCCAGGACTGTCCGCGCATAAATCGTGGATGCGGTCGAAGTGTCGGGTTTAGTAAGTCTACAATTCAGAAAATGAGTTTTATAACATATGACGTAGATATTCGTTCGGTAAATAAATTAAATTCGTAAGTAAAAACTACAATTCTCATTGCTGGGGACTGGTCTCCTCTCAGAACGAGAAGGATTTAAACACGATGACCAAGTATCAATTAGTAAACATCACACCATTAAGATTTCTTAATTCCCTAAATTGTACTGTATTTTTTCAGTATATTTTAACATCACCGGAAAGTATGTGAATTAAATTATGGAGAGTATTTCGAAAAATCAGAGCTTTTGATTTATCACCTGGAATTTAAGACACAGTCATTTAAATGACGGAATTTTAAGCACCATATTGTTAGAGATGAGTATACATAATAATAAAAATAATAGACATGGTAAATACTCCTTAATATTTTAAGGTGATCCTGTGTATGTACTCCAGGTGGCTTTGGTCAAATTAAATCTATTTTGAAGCAACTCATCAAACGAATTTGCTTTTCTTTTCAAACACCAAATGCATTTTTTTCTAGTTTTTATATAATAGACAATTCAATATAGCGCATTGTTTCGTGAGCAGACTTGCAGTCATAGATGCAAAGTTCCTGTTCGTATGTATAGTTTATATATGGTATTGGTACTTATATGACGTATTCCGATTTAGTATTGATCACACGGTTTAGTAACACGTCAATAATTAATTTCGGCTCTATCTATAATTGGTTACAAGTCAAGGAAGGTTATTACAAGGGGTCTAAAAGTGTTACCAAAGTATCTTTTTTCAAGGCTGGGAATGTATTGACTACAATTTTTTTCATGCAAATGTCAGTCAACTTTCTTCAAGGTAACCCATATACCTTTGCCAAGTTGAATATGATAAGTGAACCTATTTCGATACTTATTTTATTTCGATACTTATATTCTAATAACAAAGAAAGCATAATAACAGTGTTTTATTTTTAGCTCTTAAGCTTTTGTGAGCGAATACTGGCCTCTTTATAGTAAAAGAAGTTGACCTACAAAGCTTTATCAAAAGAGGTTAAGAGGAAAATGCTATCTTTGTATCATAAACTCTCACTATGAATCCATATATTATACACGAACATGTATGTATCGAAGTAAATCATCACAGGGTTTTAGATATATCACTATGACGATGATTTATACCTACATTTATTGCAAAAGTAGAAGAAGCTAGGCAAGTATGTCAGAACCGTGCCATTTGGCACTCGATACTCTCTGCCTACCCCGCTAGGGATTTAGCGTGAAGATGTGTGTGTGTATAATTTGTGTTACAACTCTAGTAGTACCAAAATAAAATCGTTGATAATTGTGATGAGAATTATTTGGCACATAACTTCCAACTTCATTCTTTAAATACCTAGCAATGTTCAGCTTAATGTAATTTGAGGTTCATAAAATATCTTTATTATTAAGGCTCAATTGAATCGCATGTTAATTTGCTACCATCGTATAACAACTCTGGCAAAGTGAGGAAAGACAAATACCCACTTTTTTGAAAATAAATTTAATACAGAACGCGGGCATAGAAATACGATTCGATTCTATAGAACACTGGCGAAGTGCAAAAGGATACGTATATAAGAAGTTGCCGAAGAATTCTCCGGTAGGTAAATATTTCCTCACGATGTTTTCCTTCACGGTCCTCAAATGTCAAATTAATTTATATAACGCAAGCGACTTGAAATCTCAGAGGTGTTTAGGCCTCAGAACCCGGATGAGAATCCGAAGTTTATGCAGTTAGTACAAATTGAAATGCAGGTCGTGTGCCCCTGATTTACTCGTCCAAGCAATGTTTGTTTGATACGTTCGTGTTCGGACAACGCTACACGTTTGTTTGTATAGGTTAGGTGACGATGTTGTTAAATTCACAAACACGTACTGAGTGACGTAAGGGAAATGTTTCATGTGGGGGCTATGAATTTCATGTAAAAAAATAAGAAAACATATAAAAAAGGAATATGCTCATTTACTTAAGCTTTATAAGAGCAGTCAACTAATACATTGTTACACATAATAGCTAAGATGAATAAGTTCGATCGAAGCCGAACAAAAAAATTGCCATAAAGTCATAAGGATTAATTAAGAACTGGGCCGTGTTGTGCTTGAAATTCGAGCATAAAAAAACAAATCCAAAAAATGAAGAGTGAAATTTTTAGAGCGACTTTTCTGAATAACGTATGTTCTACATAAGATTATAATAAAAATAAACAAAAATATATAGGATCCTGTCAAAATTCATACGTCTCCGTCAGCGTGATATCCCTAAAGATGAGTACTAAGTTTTTGCTTCAAGTATTAACATATAGGTAATTCAGGTAAGCGATAATATTAAAGACAAAGGTCTCACAACTGTACCTAGGTATACAATATTATTACAAAGCTTACAGAAAACCCGTGTAGACGACCCTAATAAACGTTTACGTAACTGTATGCTTTCAAAGTGCTCTAAGTTTCAATTCCCCAAAACGTATCTTAGCTAGCTCGAAAGCCACGTTTGCTTTGTTCTCTTGTCGCGTTAAGTAATTAAAACAACAAAGTTTCCAGTCACTTCTCTGTTACACGATCCTGCTAATTAGATTGTCTTACTATGTTACTCAGATAGAATCTATGAAATAATAAATATTATTATTCACTATTAACAAACGGATAGTAAATTCAACTTATATTACTTTACCTTAAGCGTCCAATTATGAAACATGCCTAAGGGCGATTTGTATAGTTGTAGAATCAATTTATGTGCCTTTCAATTGTGGCAGACATATTTTGCTACTATTAAGAAATAATATATTCGCTTCATGTTCTGCTACGTCCAACCAAAACAAAAATTGCTTTACAAAGAATTAAGATGATATATAAAAATATATGAATTTCAAAGATACCTGCATATTCTTGTTCTTTATAGGGATAACCCCTTTAAAAAACCTAATCTAAACTATCCTTTTGATTTCGAAGTAGATAGCCCTAATAAACATTTACCTACCCATATGGTTTCCAAGTACTCAGCCTTAATAAACATTTATGTTTGGTATGGTGTCAAAGTACTCTAAGTTTCAAGTCCCCAAAACGTATCTTAGCTAGCTCGAAAGCCACGTTTGCTTTGTTCTCTTGTCGCGTTAATTAATTAAAACAACAAAGTTTCCAGTCACTACACTGTTACACGATCCTGCTAATTAGATTGTCTTACTGTATTATTCTGATAGACTTATATTAAATATATATAATTGTTACTTACGGTTAACAAACGATAACACCGCTTATCTATTACCTTTATAATAAAATTTTAACTGGGCTTTGTCTATACTTTGAAGATGTTTGAGAAAAATGAATATATAAAAGCAATAGAAGCCAAAACAATCATTTTTTGGTCTGTCTGTATGTTTATAGGCGCATCACACCAAAAGTTACGCAAAACATGAGATGCGGTTTTCACAGTAATATTGCTTATGGTCTTACTTAAAATCTTATGTATATTTAATCTTGATTCACTGCCAAGAAGTCCAATTATTCATTAAAATATTATCGTGCTACATACGAAGCCGCGGGCATAAGCTAGTATCACATAATTTTCACATTCTGTAATATGAGTTATGTTTTAAATGACTTTTTCTTTTAATTGTAGTAGTATAATTTGCTGGGAAATGGTAAAAAAATAGTATTTTAAATTAAATGTTATATCTTGCTTATACCTAATACCTATAATAAATAATAAAATTAAAAAAATACAGAATAGTCCATTATATTTTTTCTTACGTAGAACCTTCGTACAACTACTTGCTTAATACACTCTTCATACTACTATGCTGAGTGTATTAAGATTAAGTATTCAACAACATCCAATAAACGGCTACTTAGAACCCCCGCTTAGGAACCAACATGAAATAGGTTTTAGCAAAGTTTCTAATGCATATAACTTATTCACACTAAATCCCTAGTCACGTTTCAACTTTAAGCTTCTGAGTCTAGAGGCAAACCCTGTTTTAAAGCTGAAAACTAGTTTCATGGTGGATATAAGTTTTGTGAAACGACTTGGTTTGACTTGTTACTTCATGGTATGTTTATTACGCAGGAAGACAGAAATAGTGGATAATACTGCTACTTTAGTACGAATATCTAGTAAGTACGATTTTTTTATAAAAGTAGCGAAGAAGCCGACTGATGGTACGTGGTCATCGCCGCCTGTGGAAACCTATAATTTCTACTATCATATAACAGGTGACGATGTGTTATTAATGATAATAATGATAGACATAGCCTATACCATATGTAATGATAGACAGCCAGGTTTGCCAGGTGGTAGAACTCGACTGGTGAAGTTCGACTGGGGAGGTACCACCGCCACCCTCATATTCCTCCGTGAAGCAATTCTTGTGTTTCGGTTTGGGGAGGCGTGGTTTTTGGCTATACTTATTATACACGAGGCGAACATCTTAGTCCTCGGGGGTAGCAACGCATCTGTGATCAAACTTAAGTATTATTTAATTGTGCTTGGGGATGATTACTGATGTCCATGGGCAGCAGTGACCACTTACCATCAAACTGCATGCTCATTTGCTACCATTATAAGATAAAAAATACAGCTTTTTCAGGTGATACTCGTGGATCTTGAATGGTTCGACCAGGAAAGCACCATCGCCACCATCATAACTGTCCATAAAGCAGTTCTTGTGTAACGGTTGGGGAGAGGCGTAATTGCCGGCTTATCCACGCAGGAAACATCTTATACCTTATGGGTAGCAACACAGCTGAGGTCAGCTCCCGATATGATTCAAGTAATTTCATCAAAACTATGAGTTCTGTAATAACAACAGACAATTCCGTAATTAACTAACATTGAATTGTTAATGACGTCTTCTTAATTATTTATATCAATACCTACATATAAAATGCTATCCTGATGGAATATGTATTTCGTATTTCATCTTCAAAGAAACAAAGAGTTAAATTAAAAACTATTAGCGCTTTTTGGCATTGTATTCTAAGTTGCATATCTAATAGACAGCTACAATTAATTGATTCATGTTGCTTGTTCGCTCCATCTCCTAATCTTTGAATAATAGATACTACACAGCATCAAGAGATACGTATGCATCTTCCTCCAAAGTTTATTATTAATGATAGCATCAGATTAAACGTTGCTTCAGCACACAAGTTATTATCAACTTACATTAATATCAGAGCTTGTTTTTGTAGTGTTATAGTTTCCCAGATATGAAATATTATTTCGATACAAACACGGTTCTTGCGTGTACGGGTCTATTAACAATGAATCAATAGTGGCGATAAAATGAGTCTGCAGGTGGCAAGGCATGCGATATTGAGACATAACTCAGCCGGAACATGTGTGGGTGGGCATAGGGTGTTCTTTAATATTTACGGCCGCAAATCCCACACCAAGCGAAAAGTACGAACATGTATAAAAAAAAGAAAATAACAATTTTGTAAATTAAATCTTTTAGGATGATCTTGAGACAAACGTTACCAAACGACGGAGTAGGAAATCAAATCTAATTACGAGTATAACTTTGAAATTGTTACCGTATGTTTTTTCCAAATTTCATAGTCATCAAACCCCACTTTTGAACATAAATCTTCGTTCATAATAAGTCATTTCATGATTTAGCTCGGACAAGAGAAAATCAATTCATATAGTAGCTAGATGTAAAAGTATGTAATTCTAATTGCATGATGTTTACTTCATGAAGCAATTCTTGCATTTCGGTTTGGTGAGGCGTGTTTGCCGGCTACATTTATGAACGAGGTGAACACCTTAGTCCACAGGATTAGTAACGCATCCATGGTCAAACTCAAGTACGATTAGATCTTACTTGGAATTTATTACTACTGTCTATTTATTATGGGCGGCAGTGAGCACTTACCATTATATGGACTACGTGCTCCTTTGGTACCTTTGTTCTATAAATAAACGAGAATCTAATATATAAAATTCTCGTGTCACAGTTTTCGTTGCCATACTCCTCCGAAACGGCTTGACCGATTTTCGGCCAACATCTATTTTTCATCCCCCTAAATGTTAGGGGTAGTACAACCCTAATTTTTTTTATTTTTTAGACAAACTTTTTAATTACTATTTTTTTATGATACAACATACAAAAATACATACAATCATCAATTTTCACCCTTCTACGATCAACCCTTATTTTTTATGGCAAAACATCGTTTGCTGGGTCAGCTAGTTGTATATAAACATATCAAAATGATAGATCTCGACATGGTAGGTATTGTTCTTTAAGAAATATAAACTTATCAGAAAAATATTGTTAAATCTCGTAACACATCATTTAAACACGTTTTCCCTCTCCCATCGCTATTTCACCGCAACTATTCACTGGATTCGTACGTAACACCACAAATGTCTCATTTCGATGGCGATGTGATTTATGTGCTCAATTACGACGCTATCTCTACAGAAAACCTTCCGTAGGCGCTAAAATTCACGAAGAAAATCTTAATATCCGCCCACTTGTCACGCCACTTTACTTTATGAGTTTTATCATTTTTTTATTAATGACTTGGAACAAATCTTTGTTGGCCATAATGCCACTTTGTTTGTGAAATACTTATTTGATAATAAATAAGTTGTAAAACCAAAAAACTCAATATTTTATTACACATTCGCAGGAATAAACTCTATTTATGACTGCATTTATTAATGAAAAGTATGAAGCCAATAAAATTAAAATAATATATTAATTAAAGCTTATGTTTTAATCATAACGTCGACGATAAATGTTCAAAATTAGCTTCATAAAACATAAAAAATCGAACGACATATTTCTGAGTAAACGTTTAGTATTTCTTTACACATAATATTTTATTAGCATAATACATTATAATTACAACCTACAGTCACTCTACTGTGTACTTCTACTGTTTATGTTATTATTACAATAATACATACCAAGCAATGTTTTCTCGATGTACGATCCGACATGATTAAAACTCGCGGAGAATTTTCATCTCTTGAAACTTTGCGTTCTATTAATCAAGTTGCGGTCGGAGCTATTAAATCGCGCCAGACTCCATTAAAGCATATTCTGAAAGTCGATAAATCACAGTGTTCCCAGTGAGCTGCGGTGACATCGTTTATGCTGAAAGACTATGTTATATCTCTTGATATTTTCACTTATATACTTAGAATAATATTTTAAGTATTTTAAAAACTGATAAAGTATTGGTTAATAGTTTGGGTCCCTTATATTGGGGGCTGGCCAAAGTATCATTTGCTTTAAATGAAATTTTAAGAGCCCCATGTCCATCTGCTCGGAGAATACCTCGGAAGGAACCTCATTCTACAAAGCGCAAATTGGACCTTTGAGCACTGCAACTTATTTACTTAATGGTAATGAGAGGTTTTTTTTGTAAATGATTCCAAATATGTGTGAATTGTACCCCGCATGATTGTTACCTAAATCTTAGAAACTCCTTTTACCTTTATACCCAATATTAGTCCAAACACATAGACAATATGAGCGAAAGTCAATCAAAATCTATTCAAAAAATTTTTGATTTGTCGCAGTTTGGTAAAAAATAGCTGAGAACGCGGCATTAATATGCAGCAGGTGTTACGAAAATAAGGTCGTAGGTTCATTATGGATTAAAATGGGCCGTCACATACGTAGTAATAACACCCTGGAGACAAAGGAGAAAGATCCATTGTCGTGTACCTCAAAGCCTCATGTGTTGGTAATTACAGTGCCTCTTTTTGTAAACCAGGACAAAGCTGCTCATGCAGAGCTTTTTGACGGAAATAGGTAAAAACGAGGGATTTTGTGCCATGCCATGCCATGCTAATACCACACGAAAAAATGAGTAACTCCCGTATCAGGAATTTCAGAATTACGCCAGTCTACTTCGCCTGTACAACGAATCTAGAAATGGTATAGTATAATCGTGAATAAGGTACTTGTAGATGAGTTATTATTATTGTATTTTTTATTTTATTTTAATTTAATTTCTAATCTTAACAGTGAAGCATTTAGCTCCTTAGAGGATTAAGAAAACATATTTTTGGTTTCAAATTGAAAACACAATTTTTACATACCGCTTTTAACAGTCTTCCAAACTTAAGGTGAATTCTTCCTGAGATAGTATTGCACTATGCCTTTATACGAATATAATCAGTCAAAATATATTTTTATTTAAAATAGAGAAATACACTCCTTTTGCTTTACAGCAGTTAGGTAGAAAATTGCTGAGAACGTAGCATTAATATACAGCAGGTGCTACGAAATTGAGGTCGCAGCTTCATTATAGATTAAAATGGGCCGCCTTCACATACGTTAGTAATATCACCCTGGAGACAAAAGGAGAAAGATCCATTGTCGTGTACTGACAAAGCCTCATGTGTTGGTAATTACGGTGCCTCTTTTAGCAAACCAGGACAAAGCTGCTCATGCAGAGCATTTTACGGAAATAGGTAAAACAACTCCAACCTTAGGAATTTTAGAATTGCTGTACTTCGTCGGTATAATGAATCTGGAAACTGTATAAGTATGCTTGTAAATAAGGTATTTCAAATAAGGACTATGTATCTCCTTTTCGACTAAGGATTAAGATTATTTTTCTTTCAACTTCATTTTTTACATTACTTTTATGTAGGTACTACTTACCAAATACTGAAAGTGTGATTCTAACTTTAAGTGAATTCTTTCGGTGACATAAGAGGGAGACGCTTTTATATTTACAAAGAGATAAAAATTTTTAAACAAAAATAAAACCGACTTCAAAATGCACTAAAAAGTATAAAATAATTTAAAATTTTGATCTCGTTAAAAATGTTATAAACTGTTCTCAAGTTTTTTAATCCCACGCGCATGAAGGGTTGCTCCCGTCGCAGGGCGACCAAAAAGTATCCACGACTTTGTTCACAAATGTTCCTTTCAATTCATCACTCGCTATTCCTAGGTGTCAAGAGGCAAAGCGAAAAGTTTCTATTGTTAACAGTAAAGACCCTTATTGTATCGAAGCACTTTTACGCTCGACGAGAACGTTAAATTTTCGAATACATTTACGGAAAACTTTCAGAATCACCCCTTTGAACGAATAAGAATTTTCTATTCGATTCAATTGAAATTTAGTCGCCGTAATGAAAAGGTAAAGGACCAATAAGTAGCTCAATCAAATTGCATTATCGCTTAGAAGCACTCCCTAGTAGGGTAGACGCAATAAATTGAATTACGGCCCCGCAACCTCTGTCGCTCTATAAAAAATCGCCTTTGAGTCGAGCCGCGGACTCCGTCCACATTCAGGGGAGATAATCAAAATTCTTTTTTATTCCCAAGAATGCTGAATTATTGAAGAATTCCGATTGGAATTTGATTGGTCGATGTTAGGTACACTGCTTCCAATAAATACTGTTCAGAACCACTCATTCTACACACAATGAAGTTTCTTTGACTTTTTAAATACTATATTTAAAAAGTAGTGAAGCCACAAGAAACAACTACAAGCATTGCAACATCTCCGTTAAGGTACTATTCTCTTTGAACTCACAAATATGACGATAATTTTGTTCCACATATCATTCTCTAAGATTATTTTCGTATAAACTTCACAGGCTATCATCACGTGGGATTATTGGTACTCGTTTATTCATAGGTCGATTATAATGATTATATTCCCGCTGAAAACGAGACTTGATTTAATTAGAAAATTTAATTTAATTTCATACATTAATTACTATATGCCACTATGGGCGTTAGGCATAATTAGCGTCTTTATACTAAACGTCCTACCGGGAGTTATCTGTCCCCGTCGGATGCGGTCAGAGGGAGAGGCCCCGGGTCTTGCAATCACCGACTATTGTTACCAACACCGCACCCGTTTCTCATTATTACTAACATAGGAACATAATTAATTAAAGTTTATAAAGTAAACTGTTTTTGTCCTTTTGAAAATTAAATTATATAAAATGGCATACATAATTTAACCTTTATTTCTTATGAATTACTATCAGACACTCTTTTGTACCAATCTCGTTTGAGAACGAGACAGTGGCAGAAAATATAAAAATAACATCTAAAATATTTAATTTACATAAACACTGTTTTCATAGGTACTGGAACATATTCTTTCATTATTTAATCCAGTACGTGTTAGGATATATAGGATAGGATATAATTAAGTAATTAGCTGTTACTGATACTCTAAACTACCTATTACTGATTATAGCATCGATGATAGATGATTCTCATTAGAGCGAATGTACCTACATGAAAAGTTTTAATCATATTTCAAATACCGATTGGATTTTTTTTTAAATACAGATACTTTATGAATTATTACATATTTATCACAGTAATAAAACTTAAAGAGAAATAAAAAAAACACAAAAGATAAATAAAAGAGAGTAAAAATTTGTGCTTCCGTTCAATTCAATATGTGCTTATAATATAAGTGCCTTTCAGGATAACTATAATAATCAATATCAAAATAAAATATTCTTTTGTAATACTAAAAACTTAGTGGGTAAGGTCAGCTATAGGTATCTTTTAGCATATTTGTTTGCAAAATATGACAAATTTCTCCACAAATGTTATCTATCAAACCCGACCCAACTCACAAAATATACCCACAAAATTTCATCGAAATCCGTTAAGTGAACATTAATGAATTTATTCTGCGTCCTATAATTGGACACGGTAGGGCAATGTCCGATTTAAACCGCCCTTCCACCACTCACAAATAAAAACAAAATCGTTGCAGTGCCCTTAGGACACACGAATTATAATCAAATAATAATATTTTTTTGTTTTTTTTAGGTAGTTGTTATTGTGAATTTCTTTTTTTTTGTTATATAAGTATGTACATATATAGGACTGTAAAATGTAAAATTGTTTTTAGTTTAAAAGTATTACATGAAGACCTATGTATAGATAATTGAATAATAATATTATTATATTATATGCGAATAATAATATTATATCCGAAAAAAATACATTTGTGTATATAAAGTCAAAAGACAAGCGATGCGTTTCACTTTGAAACTGTAAATGAATAGTCCACAGAACGACATAATTATTCTATTGATCTTTTCAATGTTGGTCGTGTTTATCCAATATCGTGTGCTCTTTGTTGTGGTTTGCACATAAAGTGAGATTTATATGAGTTGACGTTGATGTTTACTGCACATAAATGCATTTGTATAATATGGCTTACAAGAAGAATAAATGAAATTACCTCTGTGTAGATCCATTTCATTCCTAATAAGCGCTTTCGATAGTTAAATCGCGTTGCTAAGTGGTTGAGCGTTAAAAAAATATTTTAAAAAAATATATAAAAATTAATTTAAAACAATAATGAAAAGAAGTAGATTATTAGAATCACAATAATACATTTTTTAAAATATTATCTACATAATATATCTACGTGATAGTCTTATGGATATGTTAGATTAAATTTGGTGGAGGAGGTAAATTGAACAATATTATTTATAATGACGTCCTTACAAACGTTTTAGGTGTTGAGATTTTTTTCCCGCAAAAGGCTTTAAGGAAATCACATTATTTATCATTGAAACAGTTATTGGATCATTGCTGATAGTTTACCTTTTAGATAACTGTGTCAGTTGGTCGAAAAACTTACACTATTTAACACTTGTAAAAAAGTAAAAAAAAAAAAAAAAACAGATATTAGTGAGAATTTTTGGCTCTATACCTATTTACTCTGTGAATGTAACATATGATTTGATAAATAATGTGATAATTAATAAATTTATACTTGGTATAAATTATATTTTTTTATTGATGATCTCATTATGAATTGATTGCTTTTGTAAAGTTTATGTTATTAAAGTGTTGTGAATGTTAAAATGGAGCCAATTAAAGTGACGGTTGATGCTTTGGTATGTACATATTTATAGATGTATCTTTTTTAGTTTTATATATCGGGTGTCTAAATAGTCAACAATAATCTGGGAACAGAAAGTAGGCAAGCTAATGTGTATTATGAAAAAAATATTTAAAAAAAATATCTAAGTGGCATTTGAGAGAAAAATATTTTTTTATCCTATTTTTTACGGCAAATTTTACTGTTCTAATTTTTCAAGTAAATATATAACTCAAAATTCTGTGAATATTTCAAGCGTCTACCTGTTGCCGTTATATCGAGCAATATCGAGCAAAAAAATCACGTTTATATGAGCCCACTTAAATAATTATTTCACTCTGTTTTATAGTAGTTGTTGTTATAGCGGCAACAAAATACATAATCTGTGAAAATTTCAACTGTCTAGCTATCACCGTTCATGAGATACAGCGTACTGACAGGCAGACGGACAGACAGATAGCGGAGTCTTATTAATAGGGTCTCGATTTTACCCTTGGGGTATAGAACCCTTAAATATTGTGACCAAAAGTATTGGGCTAACTGTTTCACTCTGTGTGCCATAGACACACACTAAATGTTATTACGAAATCTATTCTATACATATAATAAAACTGTAGACGAGTTCAATTCTGTACATTGAATAAAAACTAGAAAAAAATACTCCTTGGGTCTTCATACAAGTAATACAAGCCAAAAAAAACATTTTAATTTTTATGTCTGTCTGTCTGTTGTGCGGCTTTCACGTAAAAACTACTGGACGGATTTTGATGAAACTGGTTTTGTTATATAGCTATCAGTCCTCGGCAACATATAGGCTATAATTTATTTTGAAGATCGGGATACCAGATGTGGGACTATAGTGGCCTGGGTAATCTATAAGAGATATTAATACTTTATATAGCAGAACAACGTTTGCCGGGTCAGCTAGTTACGAATAAGTATAATTTTAGCATCTACAGGATACAACTGAGTTTTAGTATCTAATTTCCCTTTATTGTTTATGTTTACAAGAGATCTAAAGCGAAGAAAATATAGCAAGATAACATTCTTAAAATACATCTGTATTTCGAGTAAACCAAATTTTGATCAATTTTACTGTGAAAAATAGATTTGTTACCTATTTTTACATTCCTATGTAGTCTTTACCCGAGTTTGCGGTTTGCTACCAACAACCATTTTTAAGCGAAATTGCGCTTAAAAATGGTTGTTGGCAGAAGGGTTATATGTGTAAGTTCATAGAAAAAGAAAGAAAAATAATGACCAAAAAATAAATAAATCGGTATAGAGGGGTCTCCTTAAAGATATAAACAGCCTACGACCTATTCTCATACCTACCAAATATACAAAAATAACCCAAAATCGGTCAAGCCTTCGGTCAAGCTTTCGGTGAAGTTCGATAACAAACATTGTGACACCAGATTTTTATAATATATACTACATGTTTTGATACAACAACTACATCCTATTATTAATATTTTAATATTGTATAATAAGTGCCATTTGGCACTCAATACTCTCTGCCTACCCCGTTAGGGATTTGACGTGAAGATGTGTGTGTGTGTGCGTGTTAAATAGCCTATTTAGCCTTTCTCAATAAATGTGCTTTTCAACACAAAATAATTTGTCGATCCAGTAGTTTCTGAGATCAGCGCGTTTGACAAACAAACTCTTCAGCTTTATATTATTAGTATAGATTAGACAACTTGCGTAGCGCTGTGGTTGTAAACTTGGTATAACTCGCAGAGGGTCCCGGGTTCCATTCCCGTTCCATTCCCTTCCATTTCCCCATGGACTTATGTTTTCTTACTATTACAGACACATTACTGCTTCATTTGTGTTGTATGTGTGTTTGTGTGCATGTGTTTGTGCGTGTCAATGGCGCTTTCAGACCACTTAAACCGCACTCAAGATCGATTTCAGTCTTGAGTTCACTTTATTAATACGACCCTATGTCTAGTCAGGGCTATGAGTGCGGAAAATATATTATTACAATAAAGATTATTTGCGATAGCTCTTGTCAATTCTATAAATAATTACATATTATCAATTCCATTTGTAATGATAAGGACATAATCAAAAATGTCACATTATGTGTGTGAATAGCCAAATGATATCGTAAGATAAGAAATAGTTTGCATAACCTTCGTTGGTTTTTACTAACTAAACTATCATTGATATCGCATACAATAATAACACAAGTAAGAGTTCAAACGCGTTGTGTTGGTTCCGTAAAGTATGTTTTTTACAATTTCTAATATATTATTTTTATAATTTACTCAAAGTTTTCTGTAGGAAGTGAAATGGTTAATCCAAAAAATACAATACGGCAGATATGTATTTAACACACACAAATTTTGTGTTCAAGAATTTATCTTTTACAATTGGAATGATAAGCTGAGAATATTGTTTTCATGTATGGAGAGTTTATTTGCTAGTATAGTAGTTATAGTAATACACTCTGTGAAAGTTTTAAGTGTAAACGTATTATGGCCTAAGGGACACAGCACTGTCATAGATGGATTTATGGAAGAGATAGTGTAGTATGAGCTGGGAAGTACCATTGCCACCCTCATAATCCTACGTGAAGCAATACTTGCGTTACTTTGGCGAAGGCGGACATCACGGCGGTACGAGGCGAACATCTTAGTCCTCCGTGCTAGCAACGCATCTGACGTCAACCTCAGATACGATTCCGTACTTGGGGATGATTGCTAATGTTTAAGGACGACAGTAACAACTTACCATCATCATATTTTTTTATTTCTTTGGCTAAAGGTAGCAAGCTTGCAGTCCTCCTGATGGTATGTGGTCACTGCCACCCATGGACATTAGTAGTCATCTCCAAATACGACTGACCAACGTTGACCACAAATGCGTTACTCGATAATCTGCGCAAGATGTTCGCCTCGTTTGTAAGTATAGCTGGCAACCACGCTTCTCCAAACCGAAATACAATAAATTGCTTCACGGGGGATTATGCGGGTGGCGGTGGTGCTTCCCCGGTTGAACTACATGAGTTCTACCACCTGTAATGTTAGTTAACTCATCAATATTATTTTTGTGCAGTATCGATTGGAGCCACATAAACTAGCCAATATGACCGCACCGGGCCACGTGGTGGCCGCCGCTCTGCTCGTCTGGGCTCACTTCTCGCAAACCTTGGCACTGGAAGATTTCAGTAAGTCCTAAAATTCTTTTGATTCTAATTAAGTAATTGTTGATATTGTTACTACTTCATTTAACGTCTATGGCTTCAGATTAAGAAAGAAAATATTTAAGTTCATTAATGCTGTAGATTCATGAAATTTAATTAACTATGTGTATCTGGCAACTTGTAATCTGTTAATCTATACCAATAAATAAAACTGTAGTGTTTGGTTTATAAAGATAATCGCTTTTTACTAAATGCATATGTATGTATACATGGTTCATATACCAAAATAACATTTTTTACATTTTTTGTCTGTCTGTCTGTCGGTCTGTTTGTTCCGGCTAATTTCTGGAACGGCTGGACCGATTTTGACGGAACTTTCACTGGCAGATAGCTGATGAAATCAGAAGTAACTTAGTTACTTAGTTTAAAAAGCAGTTATTTTTATATTACTTTACGCAAATGTTGTTAAAAAAAAATGCCATTTTAGATAATAACATTAATAACACAAAATAAATAATGATCAAATATAGTAAGAGACAGAAATCTCTATATGAAAGTTTGACCACATTTGGGTGAGATTCACCACCCTCCTAAAGCGTAATTTTGTATTTTGACAGCAGACGAAATTCCTCTGTTCGAAAAAATTCGGCTGCTAACATCAGCACTGTTTCTGTATAAATGGTGGTCAAAAGAAAATACTTCTAAAAGTCGGTTAAAACGGGATAAAAAGGGCATCTCAATCACTTCATATACCTCTAGAACTCTGTAGAACTCATGTAGTTCGACCGGGAAGGTACCACTGCCACCCTCATAATCCTCCGTAGAGCAATTTATTGTGTTTCGGTATGGAGAGGCGTGATTGCCGGCTAAACTTAAACGCGAGGCGTAACATCTCAGTCCTCAGGGATAGCAACGTGTGATCAAACTTAGGTATGACTCAATCGTACTCGAGGATGATTACTGATGTGAATCCATAACGGCAGTGGCCATTTTCCATCAGGAAACTGCATGCTCGTTTGCTTTACACAATAAAAAAAGCACATGGCACCGATATATATATTTTTAGTTCATTTAGAAGTCGGTTTTTTGCATATTTTTTATATCGTCCCTTGTCGGACAAAAATGGATGTGCACACAATACACGTGTAACATTCATTCGAACAGTGAACTGAAAAATTACGTAAACGTTATAACACAGAGTTATAATAGGCAATTCATTATTCATGACTCTCAATATATCTCATGGATACAGTTATGAATATGTTTTATGGGTCCATTTACAAGATAATCTCGGAAACGATTAAATTAATTTATTGCTATGTGGCTTCGTCTGCGTTTACGTCTGCTTCAAGATGAGATCCTGATTTGGAAACAAATATGGGTTACTAAACGGCCAATTGCGAGTCGGACGCAAGGGATTCAGAGGGGGGGGGGTCATGGGGTCATAACCCCCCATAAAATTGTTAAACATTATGTTTTATACATGTTTTGTCGCAATAAAGATTTTATTTAATTTAAGTACTTTTAATAAAATAAGTCGTTTTTAAGTGTATCTATCATTATTAAAATTAAATTATAACTTTTTGTGACTTGACCACGACTATGTGACCTCCCCCTGGCGCCAAAGTTGGATCCGCCCTTGGTCGGACGCACACTAAGGGTTCCGTATCAACATACTTGAACATACCAACCGATTGGAATATAGATTTATAAGAAAGAGTTGCCTGAAAAAACATTTTTTGGAAGTAGGATTTCGAAATAACTCTAATATTTACTTTTTGAGATGGATATTCCAAATGTGTAAACCTAGAATCTTAATAGGTTCTAAACAGCTCAAAACAATATAAAAAATTGTTTTTGTAGACTAAGTTTGAAGACTAATCTTTTTAGCATTTGTTGTTGTAGCGGCCATAGTGATACAAATTCTGCAAAGCCGATGTATCGTATTGATATGAAAAGTGGTATATGAAGAGAAGGAGATGCCGACAGCATTTGGCACCAGCGTCAATTTTTTAAATTATTTTATACTTTAAGTTCATTTTGAAGTCGGTTTTATTTTTTGTATATTTTTTTATGTACTGACGTTCATCTATTTCATTATTTAACTTTTGAATTTGAATTCCTAACAGATGACACGACGACCAAATACCTGCCGATCGTCAACAGCAATGGGCAAGTGGTATTTGTGTCTGAGGAGCTGATGGCGAAGCTGACCGAGGAGTCAGTCAGATGGCATTGGACTCCATGGCTTCGTACCCGGACCGTGGTGGAAGACAACATCATGAAAGAACTGCCGCGGTCCGAAAGGGACTCGATTGACAGTTTCCCGGACGGCATCTTTGATGGTGAGGGGTATTTTTATATAGTACTATAAAGATTGCCAGGTTGTAGAACTCATGTAGTTCTAGGGAGGCACTACCGCCACCCTCATAAACCTCCGTGAAGCAATTTATTGTGTTAAATTTTGAGAGGCGTGTTTGCCGGCTACACTTACACGCGAGGCGAACATTAGTCTAATGATTTCTAATGTCCATGTGTAGCAGTGACTACTTACCATCAGGTGGATTGCATGCTTGTTTGCTTGCTTTATATCATATAAAAATTATAGCAGCAAACGAATCCACCTGATGCTAAGTGATCACTACCGCTCATAAGTACGTGTAGTTGATAACAAAGTACGATTGAATCGTACCTGAGATTGACCATCGATGCACTTCTGAGGACTAAGATGTTCGCCTCGTGTGTAAGCGCTACATGCAGGCTACACCTCTCCAAAAATGAAACACGAGAATTGCCTCACGGAGGATTATATTCATGATATTTCCCTGATATTTCCATGGTATTTCCCTGATCGAACTGCTCAAGTTCTACCACCCATCTTTAAGATCGCTATTAAAATCATCGCGCAACAGATGTTTATTACTGATTTAGGTAACCTACGTAGATATTCGCTAAGTTTCTTTTCTATATCTAATACTGACAGACGGGCTACCTGATGGTAAGTAGACACCGTCGCCTATGAACATTTGCAGAGGGACCACCAATGCATTGCCGGCTTTGGAGGAGAGCTCTTTTTGTGCATTTAAGTTTGAACTTCTTAATTTTACGTCATTTAGTGATCAGGAATACGTGTAAAGTTAGTATAAGACCTTTCTGTATTATCCTCTATATTTCTTATGATTTTTTTTTTATACTAATTAATTTATTTTTGTTTTATGTACACAGAAGTACTTTGTAAAACAGCTTCGATGATCTTCTAGGACGTAAAAAACGCTCAAAGTGATTTTTACGTCCGAGACTCCCTGTGCAAGTGTACTAACGACGTGAACCAAGTACGTGTTCTAATGATTTGTCTACTTTCAGAGGATCAGTTAAGGAATGGCGCCTTTATCCTGTACGTCTTATTTGGGGCATACGCATTCATTCTTCTAGCGATCGTGTGTAATGATTACTTCATACCATGCGTGGAAATGATTTGTGAGGATTTGAAGATACCGCAGGTTAGTGCACATCATCACAACCCATTATTTTCCATTGCTGGACACGGGTTTCCTTTACAATAGGATGGAGTTTAAGCCTTAATCTATTAGTGCGCTGGCCATTTGCCCAGCGCAATAGTGAAGACTTCACACACCTTTTATTGAAATGTTTTCATCTCTTCTTTTTCATTCTTTGTTTGTATTTCTTACTTTCTTTAAATTTTTAAATAAGGTATATTTCCGCAGAACGTAGCAGCGGCAACGTTCATGTCGGTTGCGACTTCGTGCCCCGAGTTTTTCGTCAACGTAATTTCGACGTTTCTTACGCAATCGGACATGGGCATCGGGACCATCGTGGGGTCCGCCATCTTTAACGCGCTCGGAGTCGCTGCCATTGGAGGCATCGCTGCTATAGCTGTGAGTATATTTCATCATATAAAGACGAACGACCATGCTGGAAAAGTACCTGGTAATCAAATACTTAGGATGCGTTGTGTAAATTTACCCCTATGGTTTATATTGTGCCATTTTTATATCTATTTATATATTATTTTATACATTTTGTACCCACCACAAATTTTCACCATCTCCTAGGGTTGACTGGTAGAAAATGCCTCTAGGCATTAAGTCCGCCCATTGTTATCTCGTTAACAATAAAATGTTAATATAAATAAATAAATATTGTCACTGCCTCAACACGACACGACACAACAACGGCACGGCACAGCATTTTCATATAAATATGCATTCACACATTTAATAATTTTGTCTGTATAATATTAAGAGTAGATATCGAAAGGTAGTTGAAATATCTATCCTAATTATGGAATTG
This sequence comes from Polygonus leo, assembly GCA_018250455.1. Taxonomy (NCBI): domain Eukaryota; kingdom Metazoa; phylum Arthropoda; class Insecta; order Lepidoptera; family Hesperiidae; genus Polygonus; species Polygonus leo. Next base: position 2,502 of record DWNR01000177.1, on the reverse strand, counting down.
TCCTAGCGGCGTACGTCAATATATTTATCTCTCACCATCTTATCACGGATCTATCTATCACTGCATAATACAATGATTGTTTACCTACATGATAATGTCATAAATACCATACCAAATTAGTCATTGTACATCAACTCATAATTAGTACTTGTGACAGTTCTAACCTCGAGGTGATCGAGGAAAATGAGGTTCAAATGAATAAAACATGGATTCTCATGGAAAATGGGGTAACGACTGGCAATTGTGATTAATTCAACAGTTTCTCTTCACTAGGTCGATTTATAAACAAAAGAGAAACATTTTTTATACTATGTACCTATATGATGTTTATATTATAAACTAGATGTGCCTTTGGCTCCGCCCGCGTGAGATTCGGTCCGCGTTCATATTATATTATATAATTCTGAAATAAAAGTAGCCTAAGCCGCGTGAGATTCGGTCCGCGTTCATATTATATTATATAATTCTAAAATAAAAGTAGCCTAAGTTACTCCCTATTTCATCAACCATCTGCCAGTGAAAGTCTTGTCAAAATCGGTCCAGCCGTTCCAGAGGTTTGCCGGAACAAACAGACAGACAGAAATTGTAAAAAGTGTTATTTTGGTATACGTACCATGTATACAGACATAGGCATTTAGTAAAATATTTTTATATTACAAACAGACACTCCAATTTTATTTATTTGTATTGATGCGACGGTACGTCACAAAAATGGTGAAAAAAGAAATCATTGCAAAACCAGATAAGTCGTAATTAAAAACCCAGCGAATCAGACTCGCGCACGAAGTGTTCCATACGATTATTAAAATTAAAAAAAAAAACGGGGAAAATATCACGTTATTAATTACGAATTAGTATTTGTTGTTATAACGGCAATAAAAATACATCATCTGTGAAAGTTACAACTGTCTAGCTGTAACGGTTCATGAGATATGGCCTGGTGACAGACAGACGGACAGTGGTCTTAGTAGTGAGAGTCTTAGTAATAGGGTGCAGTACCCTAACCCTAAAAACGAGAAATTTGTAGTACTTAGAAACGGCCACAGTAACACAGACTCCGTAAAAATGTCTGTTGCCTACTTATTGTGGTTTATTGTAAGTTCTGTGACACATAGAAAGAGATGGCTTAGGCCATTACGAGTCCCACTGAAGGCAGATGGACCCATATCGACGCGAAAAGCCGAGTTCCCGGCTGAGCCCTTAGTTGGCTTGCCTTAAACGCTCGGTGAAGGTGAAGCAGTAGGGCCAACAGCAACTACACATTCGTAAAAAAAATGGCACCAACGGTATTGGGTATTAGGTAACCGTAAAAACAAATTTGTGAAATCTTTGTGAAGTCGGTTGAAAATTATTTCGTTTGAATTTCATACATTATCATCACGAATAAATTATCTCTATCAGTAATTATCGTGTATATAAGTCACCTGAATTTATAATATCATCCCGAAGTCATAATGTCGCGATTTAAAATGCGTATTCGCATATTCCGTTACTATCCAAATCATTAACTATCTACATTATCTAAAGGTGGAAGAACTTTAAATATATTTAAACCTAGATAAGATATCATAATATTACGAGCACCTCCCCGCGAATATGCCCGCAAATATATTCATTCCATACAAACTTTATCACCGTTTTTCACCCACTTAGTGGTAGAATTTTGGAAAATCCTTGCTTATCGGATGCGTAGGTTACACAAAGAATACGCCCAATCCGTGAGTCAGTCATTCAGGATAAAGTATTTTATATGTATAAATAGATATTACATACACACACACACACGTCTTCACGCCAAATCCTTAACGGAGTGCCAACGGCTCGATTCTGGCATACTTGCCTAGCTTCTTCCGCTTTCATAATTCTTCTCATACAACGTCGATTTCGATAGATATTACATATTACTTATATTAATTTTTTCGTTCATTGTTAGGTACAATAATTACACTAAATAAAAATTTTATCAAATCAATACAAACATCGACTTTGAACGCCTATTTTAGGCTAAAGTAGACCGGAAGAAAAAAGCTGGCTTAAAAAAACTCCCGGCACTCTTTTAAAAAAAGATCTGTGACATAATTTTTCGCATTGCGGTATGGTATATTGCTGTTTCGATTCTATACATATTGTCGTGTAGTTATTTCATGACCATTTTCAATATTATGAGTGGTAGTTCATGGAAAGCTATCAACACTATGGATAAGAAAGACTAATGATACTATTAATAGTGTCATCACTATCAATTTACTACTCATACTACATACGTACTAAGTAGTGATGTGCCGGATCGTAAACAAAGTATATCCGCGGATGCGGATCCGGATACGGATATTTATATAAGGATCTCATCTTTCTTACTCAATCGGTTTCGGTGCGCCTGACCTTCATAGTTGTTGCCACTTGTTTTCTTTCATTTTAAAAATTAGTCCAGAACAGAAGTTGCTGTTCATATCCACCGAAAAAGTCACGGATAGGGATCTTTTTCCTCCCTCTGATATCCGC
>DWNR01000176.1:0-23975 GCA_018250455.1 Polygonus leo | reverse complement strand
TAAAAGATGTGTGTTATGGAGTTTGTTTCGCCGTTTCTTCTTCATAACGATACACCTTGGAAACGGTAGTAGCTTTTTGACTTTCAAAAAGAATTCTCTTATGAATCTACTTTGAATAAAAATATTTTGATTTTAACTTCAAAAGCACTGAGTACTTAGCCAAGATTTGAGTCCATGGGTAGCAGTGCCTATTTACTATTGAGTGGACTGCATGCTCGTTTACTACCTTAATACAATAAAAAATGTTCTGTTTACTTGAAAAATTAGAACACAATGGTGTTGGTTCGCCCTTAGATCCGGCGAAGCGTAGCCAAGCCTTTATGACATCACTTGTCGCATTAGTGTTTGAAACCAGAATCAAAAATAATAATAATAATATTGTATGCATTTATAAAACATCATAGTAAACTAAAGCTATGCCTAGAGTCTATTGTATTGCGTCGTTAGTACTATAATTGGGCCGTATGTCCCACAGTTGATCACATTATTGCAATTCCATGTGCTGTGCAGCAGTTAGCACGCAGATCGTATCGAGCTCCACTGGCGCGACTCCAACATCAGTAATGATAGACAGATGTATCACCAAACGTTATCTGGCTACACTGAGTTCATAAACTCCTAGTACCTATCACTAAATATGATATGTAGAACTCTATATGTCCAATCCATTCAATACATTTCTCATATACCTATTTGGTGAATGTCTCGATGCTTCTATTCTTCGATATACACGTGTTTATTATTATTGCCATAATATAGCCCATAAGCATAATAATTTAGAAATAATATATTAATTCATTTAGTAAGTATAAAACATTCAGATAAATGTGTAAAGTAAATATTCTTTTAATTAAATATTGTACGTATTGGCAATACCAATCATCAATAAAATATCTATTTTTTATCTATCTTATACGATTTATAATTGTCTGTTCATGTTTCTGTTTGTGTGTGTATACAGATGAGTACAATTCTATGATTGAGTGCAAAATTCAACTTGCTTATAAATGCTACAAAACAGTTCCACAATTTACAAAATAATCATATACATACTTAAGTATTATTTTACCGAATAGGATAAAATAAGAAGTTTTTAAATAAAGATATAAATATTAAATTGTATTATTAACAGAATTTCGGCGTACTGATCGTTCATCCAGATTAAAAAAACAATCAATCTTTTAACCGTTTAGCCACTAGGAGCGATTTGGCACCTAAAAACGTTTAACCCCACCGTCGCCATCCCCGCGCATTACGTGAAACTGGCGTGTGACGACAATTTTATTTTTTCTAATAAAATACTTTAATGCATCTTAAAATAAAAAGTAAATTAAAAAAAGAAACAAGTTTTTGTCGATTTACCTTTTAAATGTTTGGGAAGAAAATTAATAGTTTCTAGCTTTTAGGAGTTCCTAGTATAAATAGAGCTGTTGGTAGGTAATGTCATGTCATGTTTTCGTCATTGTGATAATAATATGGTGACAATTGTTTTGTGCCTATTTCTTAATCAGGGAATCAATTATTTTATTAAATATTTTAATATAACCTGACATCACTATCTGGTGATTAAGGAAAAAACTTAAGATTTGTTCTTATCACGAATGTCCATGAACATTTTAATACAAACTAATTTTAGGGCAAGTTTTTGTCTAACACAAAAATTAGTGTATTAAAGAAATTCACTATAAGCCAAAAATAAATATTCTTAAAACCGCTTAACCCTATCACATTCCCAGAACCGGGGCGTGACGGCGTACCGTCATATCAATCATGGCGACGTTCCTATTTTAATTTTAAATCAATTGGCGCCGCGCGTGGCTGTAATCCATCTTGTGTTATCAATAAAAAACAAACATTAGACTCTATGGATTTGACAGCTGAGGAAATTAGAATCGCGAGAGAAAGTGTTGAAAATAATTAGCTACCAGAAAGCTATTGGAAAAGATAATAAAGTTATAGTGTTTTAAGAAATCCCATAGGTACATACCTTATTATCGTGGAGATATCTATTTTTTAGATACATACTACAGATTAACATTTAATTTGCATTTTCTGATATGTAAATGCATTATAATGGCATATAGGAGATTTAATTACGGTAAAACAAAATAGGAATAATGTTAAATGTTTTTCAAATTCAATGTTATTGACAGCAGTAGGTAGTCCGATATATCCTGGTTGGAAGGATGATGTTTACGAAATATTAACATTATTTGTATTATGTATCTTATATTATCTTATCTTAGCCACATTTTTAAGGGAACTGGTAATTCGTTGGCCAATTCTAATACAAAAATCATTCGAAAAGAACAGAAAGAAATATGTAATTAATGTAATGAATGGCCAAACGGTACATACATTTGTAGTTACACCAGTGGTTGCTAATACAAATATAAATTAAATATTGAAAATAAAGATAAATAATAGTTATATCTTCTTACAGGCATCAGGGTTGAAAGTAGAGAATACATTCTTAAGTCCGCCTATTCTTACTTTAATGTTTAAATGAAATAAAAATTAAATAAATAATATAAATGAGGCTTCAATTTATTTACTTTAATTTTAACGTTATTTATATATTTAAGTTTATGTTATTCAAAATGTACCAGACACGATTCTGGTATCTACAAAGTTAACGGTTTTTTTTAATACGAAAATGAATCATTCAACATTCTTTAAAATGTACTTAGCTTACTCTGGCTCTAGCCCCTGAAATAAAGAACCTACAATGAAAAATTTAATGCCCTGGCGTCACAGAAATTTCCTAGTGTTTTTCCTTATGCCATAACTATTCTTAAACCCCTTTGTCACACAGTCACCATCGTTTATAGTGTGTGACGGTGCCGTTTTCGTCCGTCGTCGCTACCTACACCATCAATCATGGCCGCTCTACGTCCCTTTGAATTTATCGAATGTGGAAATATTTTCCATGCAGAGTTGTAGTTTTCAACACGGGGTGGGTTGACTGTTTCATGAACCTGTTTTTTTAATCTGTAGGTTTAATTTTAATACGCTAACATGAATCTTATTGTATATTTAGCATTTAAGGAGAGGAATGAAAGTTACATTAATCGAAAGAAATTTTGTTGTAGTGTAAAATTCCTTGCGATTGATAATACATTCTTGATATAACTCTTGGACCTTTCACCTCTCTTATTCTTTATACTTAGTATAGAAGTAGTAAATTGACATGCAGTCCACTTCGTGGTATATTCTTCACAAGCAACTACTATGCGGTGTAATATTATAGGTACAGTTTCTAGTAATCATATGGAAAAAACTGAAGTCTGTAGACTATTTGATAGCAAGAATTAAGTACCGAAACTTCTGAAAGTGCCATCTTGCGAATATTTTTTTGGTTGTGGCGTCACGTAATTTGCGCATGATATTAGCTTAGACTTGGCTTATTCCATTACCAGTCCCACTAAAGGCGGATGGACCCATGTCGAGGCGAATAGCCGACGTATGAGCCCATCCCTCCCTTTTTAGCCCAGGATTTCTTTCACGGTTGAGCCCGTAGTGGCTTGCCTTAAACGCTCGGTGAAGCCATAAAGGTTAGTAGAGCCAACACATTCGTCAATTTATTATTCAAAGTAACAGTTCCAGTCATTTTCGAATGTTATAAACTTGAATGCTCTTCTAAGGGCGCTAGCCGATTTTTTTGTACCTTTAACTAAAAAATATTTTACATACACCTCACATGATTTCAATACATACTTCAAGCTGTGTATAATATTAAAGCCACCAATGACATAGCATCAATAAAACAACTAAAGCGCCCATTCTCGGCACAATAACGTCTCGACGTACGTAAGCCGGCGGTAATGAGGAGTAACGGTCGGAGCGTGCGTAGCCCGCCTAATGTGCGAGAACGAGACGGAGATACATTTGATACGAGTTAGAAAGAGATGAGATAATAGAATCTAAGCTGAATTCGAGATGGATGCTCAGAGCCGAGCAGAAGCAACCTAAACTGAACGTGATTGGTTACATGTGGTTGGATATTTTTTTATTTATTTTAATAACAACTTTTATAAAAAAGAAGACTTTTATAATATGCTTATGCTATGGTAGCCAAATTATCCTACAAATTTGGACACATAGGAGGAGACTAACTAACAAAGGCGCCAAGGACCTATGTCCCATACCTCAGGTCAGGTCTCATTTGAACACAAATGCATTTATTCAAATCTTTAGGATTCAGCACATTTGTTTTTAATTATTAAATCCTTGCAATGCCGATAACAGCTGCGATTGTTATTTAATATCAGATCATTAGATATGATATTAGCCCTCAAAAAATAAAAATACAAAACAGTTACTAACAAACTGTATTGGAATTAAGAAAATGACACGAAATTTTGCGCAGGCGACTGCTCAGTGTAACGTCATTTTATTTAAAGATAACACTAAAAACTATTTAAATTAAAGTACATTAGCAGAATGGATTTTCTTACCATTCGTGAATATGTAAAAATATTACTTATTTAAAAGAAAAGAGCTACTGCTTTCTTAATACCAGTCAGCATACATTTCAATCGTAATTTAATATGTAGGGAACATATACCTATCTATTTGTAAAATATCATTGTTGCGACTTATTAGTCGTAGATATATCTGCTTAATAACTTTACCACTGACGAACTTTAGAAAAACGCACCTACAGGATAAGCTATCTGATATATAAAAAACAATTGTGCGCAGGAGTTCTTTAGAAGTATAACGTAGATAAGTAAGTTGAATTTTTTTTATCATCTTAAGGTAGCAAACGAGCATGCAGTCCATCTCATAATAAGTGGTCATTGCTGCCCATGGATATTATGATCATCCCCGAATACGATTAAATCGTACTTGAGGTTGACCACAGATTTGTTGCTATCCTTGAGGACTAAGATTACGTTTAAGTACCTATATCCGGCAACCACGCCTCTCCAAACTGAAATACAATTAATTGCTTCACGGAGGATTATGAGGGTAGTGGTGGTACCTCCCCGGTCGAGCTACATGAGTTCTACCACCTGGCAAAATATTTGAATCCTCATCTTTTAAGGGCTTAATAAAAAGGATAGTAGCAATTATCTATACCTAGTTGGTGTTCATAAACGAGAACATTATATTATTATCTTCTCTATAAAGTGATTATTGTGTTTCGATTACAACTTGTGTCGAACTTCTTACCCTTCAGGGGTAGTAACGCATGGTGTATTTCCATCTAACGCATATTTCGCTAAGTACCTATTATCTATACAGCATTATCAGAGGGACTGCATGCTCGATTGCTATTTTTTACGCTGTGAAAAACCCTACATCATTGGCATGACTCTATCATTAATGCTCTTTAAATTTACATATAGGGAATTAAAATAAATACTTACTTAATATTCAGTCAATATAAACGTGCCCCAGTCATAAAGGTACCTAGGTATACAATAATTCAAATAGGTGCCCCTTATTTCATATTTTATGGTAGATTACCCCACAGAAGCAAAGCGAATGTGAAGGTAAAATTGCACCAGTCAATAGGTATCTAAGCAATTTTACTATTTTCGTGTCATGCCTAAGACACATAGCTGCACTATTCATCTGCATTTGTTATGTCTTTCTTTGCCCATATGTACGTTTTCTATTTAAGGAGGTATAGGTACATTTTCTATTTTATCTATAGTCTCTATATAGGTAGGTTGCTACATAAGTAAGTGTAGCCTAAACTCTAATTGAAATGCAATGAAAATATTTATTGCACTATTATGTTAATAGCATTTACAACATAATTAAGACCTTGTCGGTATAACAATATTTATGTTTTAAGTTTTTATGTAAAATATATTAAGTATTATGTCGGAGTGCGAAACAGTTTATCGTGATAACGGTTTGGGAATACCGAACGCTGCCCACCATTTCGCACGATGTTCTTTGCCATAGAGAAGAAACGGCGAAAGATATTCCATACAACACTCACTTTAAATAATCAACAATCGTTTTATTCCGTTAATTTCTTTATTTTTATATAATTAAGTATTATAATTCCAGACATTTATCGATTAAGAAATGTCTTAATTGTAATTTGTTCGCGGTATTTTAATAATTAGATAACAAGATATTTACACTTAGATATTTATTATCTATAAGTTTTAGCTTTACGAAGAAGGTAAACACCGCAAGGAAACGTGCCTTAGAGATAAAAAAAACAAAGTGTAAAGGTATTGCCGTTGCCATCGAAAAGTTCCTCTACCTTTGTAATTCTGATTTTCCCCCCTAGATATAATAGATATGTGTACTAGGGTCATACTAAGAAACATCAAATATAATGTACCTATTTGAAGACTAATAATAATGTCTAAGAAATTATCATACATTATATTTTTAGGCTCTACTCTGTCATACTGATCAAAACTCTAGAACTCAGCAAGTAAATCCCGAGAACTAATAAACCGGAACAATCAATGAACAAAGAGCCATAATCGCAAACGACTGCTGAAAACAGAAAGCAAAAGTCAATCCTGAAGTCATTAAGACCGTCCTAATTAAAATGTAATTAAATTCGCCCGAGGAAAAGAGAGCGCGACATTTAACTGATACTAATAAGATCGTCAAACAATTACGGCGCTCATCCGGCGAGAGAGGGACGGAGAGCCTCGAACCTCCCTCCCTCTCTCTATTTAACTTTTAATTTATACTCATTCCTTTATATCTTTTATTGCTTCGCCCATCGCAGCTCCTAATGCGCCCGAGGTGCTCCTCACACTAATTAAATTCATGCAACACTAAGCTCGCCGAACACCCCTCGTGATCCCGCCCAGTCTCCCCAACGCGGCTCCGCCAATGGCAACCCGGAGCGGCGCCTCACAGCCGGGGGCGGCGCAAAGTACAGTCAGTGCGAGATTTCTGATAGAGCTGTCACGTCGCGTCCGACATCGTTACGCTGTCTTGACATATTTTATTATTATTTATGTCAATTAGGTTATTGCCTTTTTTGTTTAATGGAATAAGGAATCGTGAAATTGATTGCCTTTCGGTCGCTTATGATTCATCACTGTCAAAAATATAATCTGAAACGTGTTAATTTCGTATGATTGATTGTTTGTCCGTCATTAGCCGGAGCGGCATAATCTAGTTTTACGCAATGCTCTATTGTGCCCCTAATCATCGAGTCTATCTAGAGCCGTTAGATCAGCCGCTGATTACCTGTCAAATTAAAGATACGAAATTATTAGGTACATTGTTCTATTCATCACGCCAGCTCATAATATTTTCGATTCTAATGAAGTATTTTTTCTAGGAGGAAACATCTAATTGGTTTTGATTTTTTAATCTTGAATTAATCCTTAACTCTTCGCTTAAACAGGATTACAATATAAAATATTTTTCTAGCTTGAAATGCAGGTAAAATATATCAAAATATTTATTTTAGATAATACGATCTCATCTAAAATTAACTTTATCTACCTCTACGGAAACGAAACTCGAAAATAATAAATAAAATAAAATACATACATAGATCTTAACTAACATTTACTTAACAAAATAAACTATTTTATTCAAATATATCTGCCGTATTGACTATCTACTTCCTGCATAAACAAGTCGTAATTCTTACAAAATCGACTTCAATATCAGGTAGATTTGTCAATTTGTGTTTACATTACTATGTGTTACGGTCGTAGGTAACAAACGGGGCTTACGAAACGCATCACTCGTAACAATCTATAACATAACTTCTTACCAATTCTCTCTATATGTCTCCGGCGCGCCATGCGGCTAAAAAGATTATGACGACCCCCGTGGAAACGCTAAGCGAATTAAAAAGGCTTTAACACAATCGCTCCTCACGCAAAAAACACCTTTATTTCATTTCTAGCAACGTCTGTTTCTCCTCACAAGCGACTGTCACCTACAATATCAGTGGTCCCACGTATGGCGAGCCTTAATTTATAGCCCTCTATTCAATACCCATCTGTAACTGCGCGACATAAGGTTTAATATTGTTTAGCGGAGTCGTACGTTGTACTGTCGGAGGAATAAATCTATAATATGAAAGAGGCGGGGAATTAATTTGTGCGTTGGTGGGGGGTAGGGGGGTGAGCCCCGCCTAGTCGCGGCGCGCCATCTCAGTGCCGGGCCCGGCGAGCTGCGCGAGCACACCTCCCGGGAGAACTGTGACGCGTGTGTACGAGAAACTGTGTCCCTGTGTGCTCTGACTTAAACAAAAAAATAGACGACAGATTAAAAAAAATAGCAGTTTGAAATTGGAATTGAATTGGTGTCTGGCAGTTGAGGATGCGCGGGCGCGTCTATTTCGGTAGTGCGGTTCGCTAGTCAAGATATCGAGTCGGGGCAGCATGGTGCTGGAGGGCGGGCTGCCGGCGCCGCTGCAGCTGTACGCGGCGGCGGCGGCGGGGCTGGCTCCGCGCCCGGCCTGGCCGCCCTTCCTGCCCTTCTTCGGGGTCCCGCCGCCGTTCCTGGCGAGGCCTCGGCTCCCCCATCCGATGCCGACGAGGGCCCCCCATGGACCGCCCAGCGAGGATTCTAACGAAGACGGCGGCAGCAGCAAAGGTAGGTTACAGCATTATGTAATGAAACAGTTATTAAAAGTTTGACTGCGGCGGCTCTACCATCTTTATTTTGCCTTTGAAGCAGCAATATTTACGCTGTTGCATGTAATTACTTGAATAGTATTATTAAGAACCAATTTGTGCAAAATTATGTTTTCTATTTAGACCTGAGATAGGTACTGACATTCATTGATAATTGCCATCAGTTCGAACTCTACCTGTTATTAAGTATATTTACAAATGTATTTATACGCACATAAATATAAAAAAATAAACATTTAGCAGCTTTTAGTCTGTTTCAGTTTAGATAAAAATAATAATTATAACGCAAATGAAAATTCGAAGGATTGTAAAATGTTCTACACAAATTCATTATTAATTATAACTAAGCTACTCTACCACACCTTTGCTGAAAAATATCTTTGAACGGTTTAAAAAAGTGCCTTTATGATATATTGTTGTTATATCGTTGTTTTATTTATGTATAGAATATTTTATTTTATTTTAATAGCTATTAAGTACTCTTATTGCTTTACGTCAATTAAAATAAAGCATTCTAATGATTAACATACAAGCTAGGATTAGAATTCTGTTTTAAAATGTGTTTCGAATACAGTTTCACATTATATGTATTGTTGTAAACAGATATTTTGGCATATTATACTTTTGGCATTGATCTATTAATAAGGATAATATGTCTATATTTAATATCTAAGACCTTATTAAATATAGCAGTTTTGCTCGTTAAAGCTCTGTTGTCGTTGTTAGGTTAATTTAAGGTATGTAACCAAAAAGGTCCCCAACTGAGGACTCTTACTGGGTCGCCAAGAATCCTGACCGGTTAGTCCAAAACACATTTTTATTAATTTACCCAGAGTTATTAACAAAACTGTTGATTTACTAAGTGACAATTTAATTTTAATATTATAAATTAAGTTCCTTCGCACTTACAAACCGCTTATTTAAGACTACGATATAAATACAATAAATACAATAGTACTCCCGAAGGTAAACAAATAATTGTTGCATTAACTATATAAATAAAATAAAAACTCCTCAACAAAAACTGCATCTTGGTCACGATCGTTTCTACAAAAAATAAGTGGCAAAACCAACCGAAACTTTGTAGATATCGATTGTTTTAACTAGAAAGTTGGAGCTGATCTGTTATTTTGGTACTCCGTTTTGTCTTGATTTGAAGTCTACCAATTCACACTTCGCCAATGTGGTAGACTCTATAGTCTCTATAGTTCTCTATGCTGTATAGTTGACTCTATAGTCAATCCTTGTCATAGTGTCAGTAGTCCTGTATACAATGGGACAATAAAGGATTATTTATTTATTCAGATGACATAATAATATCATTATGTGTTAGCAAAATAATGTAATTTAAAATCTAATGTAATTACAATTTACATAACAAACTAAAATGTATTTAAGAGTTTGCGCATAGTGTTAGTAATTACAATTAACATAAACACAAATGCGTTTTAAGAGCTTGCGCAGGGAGTAGTTAATAAAGGATTTTTCCTTTATGTTCATAGAAGTTTAATTTAAATAGTTATTCCTTCGATTTAATGATGTCCTTTGCACGGCTTTCATCTCGTGAAAATTAGTTTTATGAAGGTTTCACGGTGTGAAATATACCTAGACATTTTTTTATTTAACTTATAGAAGGCATGTTATTATTGTATTTGCATCCTTCTGACTTATGATCTTAATCAACTAATAACAAAATGTAATGTAACTTAGATATACCTACATAATGACGGTTAAAATCTGTGCCGATTGTACTTGGTAGACAGTTCTCATTTTAAAGAAAATGCTTTCATACAACTACTTAAGAACTGTATTTTTTGCTGCATAAATAAGAATATTGTACGAATGCAAACGCACAAACGAAATGTTGTGTAAATTTATATATTATCACTATCCAAAGGCAGAAATAAATTTCGAAATCACATTACAAATTTTAAAAATGACATAACTTGTAGAAAATAGTTTCTACTTAAATACCTATGCTAAGATAATTAATTGATTATGCTAATATAGTAAAGTCATGATGTAATTTAGTGCGATGGCTGTACTTATACACGAGGCGAACATCTTATTCCTCAGGGGTAGCAAAACATCTGTGATCAAACTTAGGTATGATTTATCTAATTGTACTTGGGGATAATTACTGAAGTCCATGGCGGCAGTAACCACTTACTATCAGGTGGATTGCATGCTCGTACGCTACCTTGATACGATAAAAAAAGAAATGCCCTGTCGACTCCTAGATCCATATTGCGTCTAAGACTATGAGTAGGCGGGTCTAGGATGGAGCAAGAGCAGAGACATGAACAGGGAAGTGCATAACAAAGTCTTCTATACCAAGATCTGTATATCTTCTTGGAACACCAAAAAGATACAGATAATATAATTCCAAAGAAACCTTAACTTTTTCTGGTGATTTTCGATAGGCGCTGTGGTGAAAGCGTTGACCATAGTACGCTGAAAGATATTCTTGCCCCACCTTCTGACCAAAAATTAGGACGACGCTCGGCGGCATTTCTGATGATCTGTGATCAAAATAGATACATCCTAGATTTATTGCTATAGTTGTAGCTGTTTTAAAAACCAAAACCTTCAGAATTATTAACACTATTTATTTATTTGCATTTTTCACATGTCGTTTAGTAAAAAGAAAAAGATATATCTAAACTTTGCGCAAAAAAAAAAAAAAAAAATGAAAAAAAATATTTCCGCCGTTAAAATTTAGCCGGTCATCGTTAATTAAAATTATGATTAGGTATAAAATAAATTATTAAATTATTTAGCCAGAAACGTACCTAATTTAAATTATTTAACTAATTTAGATTACTTATAAGATAAACCACAAATGTTTTTAATTTGCTAAATAAGTATAGAACCTCATATAGTATATTAGTTCTGTAGTACCTCTTATAGAACTAATAGGTAATAAATACCTTAATAGGCTTTATACGGAGGAATAATATATTTTATGTTAACTGAATTTACGATATTTATATATTATATTTGTCCTTCGAGTTACCTAGTTACTGTAAAAAATATGAATATATTTATATATTATTATATTTATACGGGAATAAAGATATGTACCTATGAAAGTACCTACCTTGTTTGAAAATAGGATTCCTTTTATGTTAGGCTGAAATTAAGTAAAGATAAGTTTTAATATAACCCGATAAAGTATCAAGCATATATACCCTATTAATTATAAGTAGAATTCTTATAAGAAGCATAAATGATTAAGAATACCTATGTTATATCTTTCGTAAATATGCCTTATTTAAACGCATATTTTGTTAAACTTGCTCGTATTAATTAATTATGTTTTGTGTTAAAAATATATTTATATACTTATTAATATACGAGTATATTAATATCAAAATGAGGATAAGACGACATAGATACAATGTAACCCAGAATGCTAACAAGAAATTAAAACTTACGTAGATGGATATAATCTTTCGTAGATTCTTAGTATATATAACAACGTAATAGAAGATATATTTATTGCCTCATCAAAACGCAAATTAAAAAATATTTCGTTAAACATGCTCATGTTAATTAATTCTCTTTTGTGCGGTGAATGTTTATGTAAAATTGTGTAATATAATGCCTTATTATGTAAATTCTATTCAGTTTCTTATAAGAATTTTATCTTCCATAACGTATGTCTATTTTCATAAAAATTTATTAGAGATTATTATGTTTTGAGATCATTATAGTGTAGTGTCATCCTTCGATTAAAATAATAAGTCAATAAATTTTCTTTTAATTATTCGAGTGGTCGGAATTAATTGAAATTAAAAATAAAAAAAATATAAGAATAAATGTAAAATTATTAACACTTCGGGAAATATAAGTGTTATATATTTTTACTCAAATACTGTAATATATTCTTATGTCTAATGTAATATATATTATTGTCTTTTTTCTAATCTAGGAGCACAGTAGTGTGCCAGGCCAAAGCTCGGCCTAATACACTTATAAAATCAGCCAAAAATTAACGATAAAATGGGAATTGTTGAGTTCCCGTATATTATAAATATAATTATTATAAAGGTATTGTTATAATAAAATTGTCAATATTGATTACATATTTACCTTGTTACGAAATGATTGATAAAAATATCGATCAAATCATCATTATTTTTTGTTGAAGTATATGAAATAGTTAAAATGAACTGCGGCACAATTGTTTATACAATTATTTTTTTATAATAATTTATGGTATATAAATAATACGAGAAATAAAGATTTGTTGGAACATTTTGTCTACTTTGCGTAGTGATTTTAAGATAGTTTAGAATTATTTCTACGAAGAAGTTTCATAATATTATTATGGCAAGCTCTTTGAAAAGTGCAATTACACACATTTAGTTATTTTTCTAAGACGTATGGTCACTTTCAGTCAATATTTTGTTCTTTTTCATTTCGATATAAAAAGAAAAAAAATGCATTATATGCTCCTAAATGCTCCTAGATGATATTTTATTCTATAAAACAATTTATGGTCGAAGGGATATAAGGTTTGAAAATAGGACTCGAGTCAGAAAGCTTAATAGAGTTACGTCTCACAGTAAATAAAAAAGAGTACCAGAATAGTTTCTGCAAACAAGCTGCTGCTATTTTCTGCTAACAGATAATCAAGTACGAAAATGCACACTTTTTTTAAAACATTGCAATATTACGTTAATGGGCTTATCTCTAAAAAAAAAATATCATTAGAAAACTTGGCTTAACTTTAAATTCTGCATCTACAAATGTAAATTTATGATTGAATTTATACAATTAAAATCAAATTTTTATGAATGATAATACGTTAAATATGGTAAATTAATACGTAGTACTCAACAAATCAGATATGTACATATGTTTTCTTATCTGACATGTAACATGCGGAGTAAAAATCCGCGCCATGTTCAAAACGCATCAACAAAGACATCAGCCAAATGAGCAAGACCCGAAAACTGGTCGCGTGACCTCTATAAACGAGTTATCAACAAAAATCTTCATCCGCAGTCGATTTCCAGTAGCGCTGTATCACGAACTAGTTTTAATTGATTGTTTTATTACGTGCAATCCGAGATCATATCAGAAAATGGGAAAAGACTGCGAAATGACGCTGCTGGTGAACAATTAAACGTCAATGGAATCGATAAAATATAGATTAAAGCTCGCTTTTTCTAGAATCGTAACGTGGTTTTGATTTGAGTTTTTTTATGTTCGCACATTGAGTGGGAAGCTTTATTTAATGTTGCCAGTAATATTGACTACCATACCTTGAAGACAAGAGGTAGACTATTTTTTATCACGGGTCAAGATATGATCACGACAAGATATGGTGTAACTGATGGTGTGGCAAAAATCAATCATCTTACAATTAGTTTGTCGACCACAGTGTTCATAAAACTATCAGATCATTAGATTTTCTGCTAACATATTTTTTATCTGTTAGTAAAATTCAAGTAACATTTTAGGTGTTTTCTATTTGTAATATTCTTACTTGTTTATATCTATAAATTATCTAATTCTAAGCAAGTATTCATTTTTGTATTATTTATGATCTCACTGCATGATTCTCGGGCATTCTATTCAAAGTCAAATATCTGAGTTAAATTTAAATTGAAAGGCGGTTCTTAGATAGAAAACCAAAAAATTCGAAGAAAAATTTGAGGCTTAAAAATACGAAATCGGAATTGGGCATATGCAATGTAAAAACCCGTATTGCAGAAATCGGGCGACGCGGTTAGTGTAAGACAAAACTAATTTCAAATTCAATTCATTATTTCATAACACCTAAAATCCATTCCCTTATCATAATTTCAACGTCATTTTTAATTACGCTCAATAGGTATCATAATTAAGATCATTGATGTCGCTGCTATTCTGTCCGAATAATCAAATATCTCAACAGTTGACTCGCTGATATTATTAAACAATTGGCCGTCAATGTTGCACCATTTGAATTATTTGCGCGTGAGCGCTGTCAAAATCTATAAAGCTATGAAAGCTTTTCAATCTCGTCTCGCCGCCTATCTTATAATGTCTTAATCAACCATCAAGGCTGCAGTATTCATGCTGTTACTTCAATTCTAATCCAATAATAAAATTGTTACGGCAAACAACATCGTGCTATCGAGGTTTAGATATATCTAAATAAATAATCATATTATGAAATGACTAACGGGTCGGCGTTCGTGTGTCGCGTCGACTCGCGACACACTTATCCTAGTCATAAGTTATCGTCTTAATATTGAGGCATTATTCCCGAAATTCGGTCTCGGTCTCGGGGCTCGTTTGAATAAATTTTGTATTAATAAAAAATAAACGGCGGGCAAGGTGCGAAGAGGCTAACGAGCATAATCCAAATGTAAGTTATTAGTTGTCGGGTCGGTCGCCCGCTGCGCGCGCGTCTCTGCCGATGTCGATAGCGAGATTTTATCGACTCCTTTGTCGGCCCTAGCGCTGAGGTGTTACCCACGAAATTAGGATGTTAAATGTTTTGTAGATGACGTATGACCACCCCGCTTTGTGCGCCGACTATTCATTTTTTATCGGAACATAATAGAAATATCAATAGTTCTCTGATTTGATTTATGTAGACGGAGTTTTGGAACATCTTTGATTATACCACGTTGTAGATGATGAATAAGTTGGATTCTATTGATATACATCTGATGAACTCTCATTGATATCGTTAGAATGGTAGAGTTATATCTAGTTAACAGTTGTTTTTATTTTCTTTGTTTTAAGTTTTGGAATAAAATGATGCAATGAGCTGACGCATACATAATTAATAAAGGAGTAGGTATATACATAAGATTTTAATTTAGATTGATACTTTTGTAATTATTTTTACATATAATCGAGTACATTCTCAGTTGTTTTTGATGGTGTCGTTGACTTTCCACATTTTTTTGTACATTATTCACTTTTAGTAACAATAATTTATTAATTACCTAAGTACGTAGATTTATGATGTATAAAATTCATCGTTGTTGCGAAGAATTGAAACCGAATTTATTTTTGTTATTTATGTTTATATAATTAGGGATTTTAGTAATATTTAATAGATAATATTCACAGAACAGAACAATTCCTTGGTAATTTCGAAAGAAAAGTTATAATAAACTTTATCTACATTTCATCATATCATGATCTCTTCTAGTTTTTAGGGTTCCACACCCGATGGGTAACTACGAATACAATTAAATCGAACTTGAGTTTGACCACAGATGCGTTGCTAAACTTGAGGACTAAGATGTTCGCCTCGCGCTTAAGTATAGCCGGCGACCACGCCTCTCCAAACCACAATAAATTGCTTTTAAACTAAAAAATAGTTCTTTATTAAACTACTAGGAGACCCGCGCAACTTCGTTTGTGTCACATAAGAGAGAGTGGATCATTTTTCTCCGGTTTTACAACATTTTCGATTGATACTCTACATTTTCTTTGATACTCCGTTTGGCGTGATGTTCTGTACCCTATAGCCTTCCTTAATAAAAAGACTATCCAACATTAAAATATTTTTTCAATTCGAACTAGTAGTTTCTGAGATTAGCGCATTCGAACAAACAATATTTTCAGCTTTATATTATTAGTATAGAGTATAGGTATAGATTGATATTTTGTTTATATCTTTTTGCATGTATTTTTGTGTAATTATAGTAGTCAGTATATTAGTATAACTTCTTAAACGGAATAGAAAAAGTAATAAAATGCAAATCTTATATTTACATGACCTAATATACCGCCGATATAGTATATTTTAAAGTAAATATGCAAAAAATATACCAGCATAAAGCTTTAAATCACAGCAGTAACAAATTGAATCATTACTGATTAATTCTCATGTTTACAACCGGTGGCCATCTTTATCTGCCGCCATTAGCAGTATCGGCTAACAATTAGTTGTTTTATCACAGACCATAAAATGTGTTCGCGGCTCCACAGTGTGTCAACGACCTTATGATTTAAATCATTGCAAGTTTATTATTCCAGAAAGCTAATAAATGTTGTTGTAATAATGATATTCACACTTACTGATTTACTACGAACGCTGATAAGAAAATTAGATATTAATAAATAAAAAACTAGCCGTGTGGGATGCCTATGTGAAATTTCGAAATTATTTTTTACAAGAAATATAAATGGAATGTTTATTAAACCAATACGACATAATTAAAATAAAAAAATGATTTTGTAATGAAAAATATCCTTAATTTAGGTATGTTTGTTTAATATAAATAAAAAAACTGTCATTAGATGCATTTGTACAACTGGTTCACTAACAGATTATTCTAATTTACTCTGATTAGTTTCATATAATCAAATATTAATTTGTTATATAAACAAATAATTACACGACCCAGACGAAATTCATATTACATTAAAGCGCAATACATAGGTAAATCATAATATATTTATATCATTACGTCGCACATTATGACGGAGCGTCGCCACGCCAACAATTGTAGCTCGCATAAGATATTCCACATTTAAATAATTGTGCAGTTGGTAGTTGTGAGATTTTCTATTAACAATCTACTAACGTCTTATTACAAGCTGAAAGCTTGCGAATAAAATAAAAAGAACTTGTTGCCCTTTTTTAAATATTTTTAACCGGAAACGATACCCGTAATTATTATCTGTGGTTTATCTGTACTGCTATTTCTAATAAATTTCAAAATGTTTAGTGCATATAATTATTTAGTTTTCTCATTTAACTATCTCATCTACCTATCTCAGAATTGTTTAGGTGACAATGGGTATTGTCAGTGCATTTTATTTCAGTAACGGGTTCTGGCTGAATAAAAACAATTGCTATCTACAGGCTAACGAACTGTCTGTCAAAGTCTGAGCAAGTCAAATCAATTTCATTCTTCACTGGCCCGCCGAACTGAAAAAGCTTATCGGAATTGTCTCTGCTTTTTAAATAGCTGCAACCTATTGTCTATGATCGGAAATGTTGATTGTTTTTTATCACTGTAATCTATTCGGTTGTTGGTTACCTACTTAATTTATATATTTTGAAACAAATATATTTTAAGTAGATGTAGGCAGTTGTGTAACATATTTAATTTAATTTTATTGTCCAATCAAAGTTAGTCCATAACGCGATTTAATTAAGTGCTTGTCTCTACATTTTACGATTTTTTAATTACAGATTATGTTGACACGTAGATGAGATAATATTCTGGAATTCTCAGTAATTATAATTTAAATTTTACTGCAGACATTTTTTTTAATGTTTGGTACACAATCTTCACTTTTGAAACTGCTATTTTACTATCTATCACTAGGTATATTAAAATAGTAATTCTATTGAGGGGCCCAATCCGAAAGGTAAAACCATTACTTTTTCTCTTATTTATTTATTTACTATTGTTTTCACTCATTTAGACATTCGATTTAAATATGGAAAATATTACCACCATTTGTCTATTAACTTTTTGTGTTAAAATATAGATATAGGTCCACATACATTCAATTACTTGGCACTTCATTTCTTATTAAGAAAAACGAAAAACATGTAACACCTATCAAAGAGGGAGTATAAAACAAATCCTCTCGACTTAACAAGGATACAAACAACAACAATGCTAAATGGGCTAATAAACGGGAATCACAACTAGTCAAAAGCGCATCAATAAAGGGCGAGCCGGAGGGGAGCGGGCTGGGATAGAACAACACATAATTCACCCTACCCTCCCTTCGTTTTAAAATGGAATTATTCGCAATCTGTAAATTACATCGTGATTTACTTGGATTTCAGATTTTGCTTTTTTAACTTGTCATTGTCATTTTGGTTTTTAAATCGGTTGAACCCTCTGGGTAGAACATGTAGTCATTTACTAACAATTTGCGTTTCGGTTGGGAAGATGTGATTGCCAACCAAAGGTGTAGGAGAGGCGACCATATCAGCCCTTAGGATTTGCAACTTATGGTATACCATCAGATAGCGACGACAACGACGTCACTGATTTTGTTTCTGTTTTACTTATGTTGATCTGGTTTTCGGCCTTCAGACTTAATTAAATTTATAATATTTATATTTTGAAGTTGAAAAATACTAAAAATAAACTTCATAATAAAAGATGTTCAATACAATTTATTATATACCTAATAAAGCATTTTCAAATGCAAAACCAGTGTCATTATCAAGTGACAAAAAGCTAAACCGTCCGTAATAAGGCCGATTACTCAAATCTGCAAGGTGAGACCGGGTGAGACCGGCGGAGACCGAGCCGGGAGTCAATTTCAAGGGTCATTTCCTCACACGCCCGCGGGGGAGTCTGAAATAAAATAATAAAGTCCTAACCGCACCGTCTGTGCATATAAAGTAATAGCTCCGAAGTTATTGTATTGTCGACTTAAAAGTCAAAATAAAACCAAGATTAAATAAGATGCTGCAAGAGCAAATATTTAATATAAGATTGCTCAAACTTATTTAAGTCTACAGGAATAAGAATGCTACATACCTAAATGTTATATTTTGGCGAATTATAACGTAAATGTTAGATTTTAATTAATTAGTATGATAATTTAGATAAATAGAGAGATATATAACTCTTTATTGTACAGCAAAAATAAAAGAAAGAATTACACTAGAGAAAATAACTATTGTATAAAGTCATTCTTTAGCAATCTTGCTTCATAAGCAAGATTGCAAATTTCTTGTAGACAGTTTGAACAAAATAAATAATTCTTAATTTAAGATTAATTGTTTTCTTAGATGTGTTTAGCTTAGTGTAAAGCTTGTGTGGTGGGGAATGTTTTTAGGACGAATAGTAAAAATATTAAGGGCATATCTATAAAAATAAAAAAAAGTTTTAAATAAATAAGTTAATTAAAGTGAAGTATCTAAAAAAATAATTATACAGCATCTAACATAGGAAAGTGTTAAAAAAAATCTCTTATGAATAATCATAGATTTAAAAACAGTTCAAGAAAATTAACACTAGATACGTATTATAAGTAGGTAAATAGTATATCGTAAACAAAAGTATGGAAGAATGCAAATTATCTTAGCATAAACAACCGTCTAAAAGAACGAAGTGCTATTGTTGTTACAACAGATGCACAAGCTACTCTATCACCTTAATAATAGGCATAGACGAATCTGTTTGCTCACGATCTCCATAAGCCCAATTGTGCCCACATCTTGCGCACGCGCCTACCGTGTCAAATTCACCGCGTGGCCCAAAACACGCATTTGTCAAATTCGAAACGGTTTTTTTGGCTGTTTACTTTTCATAGATCCCCTCTCACCCTTTACCACAATTGGTCACGGGAGACTAGTGTGATTTCGCGCCAATATGTCCTGTAATTTAGCGGTTATTGGGAAGTTTGGAATTTGATGTTTCTCCTGGGCTTTGAGTTGCTGCTTGAAGTGGAAGGTATACTATTTTGTTATCTATTTATCTAATAGGTACCTTATGTGGCGTTAATAGCAATTTCCTAAGTTGTTGAACAACTTTTACGACTCCCAAATATTCAGATAAGTAGACGTTACGAAAATGAATTAATTAAAATGGATAAAAATTCCTAACTTTTCAAATGAACCGTAAAAATATTAACAAAAGATAGACGATATTGTTTAAAATGATTAGTTTCCTGACACGTATACAAAAAGAAAAGTTTGTGAAATCTACATATATAGCTGCTACCTTTACAATATTTTCTGAACTATTCGTTTTCAATTATGTTATTTACTTTATGTAATTGAAGTAAGAGACTAACAATAGGTACCTGTTAACAATGAGGGTTTTAAGGTCGGTTATATTAGAAATTACATGAAGGATACCTAGTAACGGATTAAAACCAATATAGGCATTAAGTTAAAGTTTAGTCTTCATCGTCCACAATTATAAATTCCCTAATCAAAGGGCAAAAACGAGACCCTATTATTAAGATTTCGCAGTCCGTCTGCATGTCTGTTTTTCTGTCCGTCTGTCTGTCACCAAGCTGTATCTCATGAACCGTGATAGCTACACAGATAAATAAGAATAAAATAAATATTTAAGTGCGGCTCCCATACAACTAACGTGATTTGTTTTGTTTTAATTAATATATGGAACCCTTCGTGTGCGAGTCCGACTCGCACTTAGCCGGTTTTATTATCTATACATATAATAAAAGAGTAAAATTCGTGTCTGCACATTAAATATATTTACGAAAAATTAATTGGGGGCGATGTTATAATAGTGTTAGAACAATGTTCTATGTTTTTTAATTTTTTTGTCTGTCTGTTTGTCTGTTTGTCCAGGCTAATCTCCGAAACTACTGGACGGATTCGAATAAAACTTTTTTTTGGTGTATAGATACTAAGCCTAGTCAACATTTAGGACACTTTTTACTGCAGGAAAATCGCTCATTCCTACGGGAAATATATATGGCAGAACAACGTTTGCCGGGTCAGCTAGTATACTATAAAGGACTTGTTAGATCAACTCATCGATTCATGAAGGACTTGTGTTTGGTTTCACTCAATTCATCAATCCCTTTATCACCTCTCACCCTTCACCAGAAATTGGGCTCACGAGACTAAGTCGTATTGCGTCAATATATTTAATAGTTTAAGGGGTATTGGTTAGTATGCCAAGTTAATGTGCCTTTTGGGTGTACGTATGTAAACTTGATACAACCAGAATGGCAAATGTCAGGACAAAATTTAAATACAAGATGTACTTGGATAGGTTTCACAGTTGAATACGTAAAGGTCTAAGCTTAAGGAGCAAAGGTTTTTTTTTCAGTAAAAAGCGCATTCCACAAATTTTTTGTCCGCGTATGGGTGAGATTTTTTTTTTATGGTATAAAGGTAGAAAACGAGCATACGGTCCATCTGATGGTAAGTGGTCACTCCCGCCCACGGACATCAGTAATCATCCCCACGTACAATTAAATTATACCTAAGTTTGATCACATATGCGTTGCTACTCCTGAGGACTAAGATGTTTACCTCGTGTATAAGTATAGCCGGCAACCACGCCTCTCTAAACCGAAACACAAGAATTGCTGCATCTTATAGTACCTAAGTATGTTAGTAAAGTACGTATGAAAAGTAAGTTATAAGGGGTTTCAAATCTGATATGGATGATCACTTATTTTTAAGTTACAAGTTAATCCTGTTGCTAAGATTTAAATAAAACTTTAAGATAGAGGAATAACAATGTAATTATATTAATTAAAATATATTAAATTTTTATTTCTACGCCAAACGCTTGTATTTTTTTAACTTAAGAATTTTATTGTTTACAGTCCTATATTTATACATTTTTACAGAACAAACAATGTACAAATAGATTCTATATTTTACAGCAATAACTAACCACTTAAAAAACCATAAAGCGTACAAAAATTAAAAACACTTTTATTGATTTTTATAGGTACACACGTAGGGCACACATCTTCACGCCAAATCCCTAACGGGGTAGGCAGAGGGTATTGAGTGCCAAATGGCACGGCTCTGACATACTTGCTTAGCTTCTTCCACTTTCATAACTCTCTAAATACAAACACGCCGATTTCGGAGACTCTTGACACGTAGGGCACTTTTTAAAAATGAAGTTTTACTACATCTAAAGGTAGAACTAAACATTCTATGCTTATACCACTGGGATATGTACTTCTACATTTCTTTAACGAAATCGAATCAGATATTTTATTAGTTGTATTTTATTATATTAATATGAATAATAATCAATAACAATTTATACAGAAATGGCAGGTGTCAGCATCGAATTTATGCTAAAATCTTGAGCATATATTTTATCATTCAATAATATTATAAATAAATTAATGCGATGCTTAAAATAGCAATTAATTCAATTTATATATTATTTCTTGTCAAACGAAACTAATGGATTAATTTAGTAAAAATGTTTACACCGTGGGAGACTCCTAAAAAATGTGACCCGCGATTTTTTATAATTAAAAAAACTGATTTCACGGTTTCCTATGTCGTACAAGTAAATTATAACTACTAATTAATATATTAATTATGCAAAGCGAAGTTTTTTTGATTTTTTTCCTCGACCCAACCGTTGGGATTTCACTCGGTATAAAAAGTCCCCTTGCAAAAATTTGAACCCACGTTTTTATTTGATCAATGTATTTTATTTGTATTGGTGCTTATATTAGCATTGGTATTTTATGTACATGTTTAAAGTCATTTGAAAGTCATGTATATAAAGTAATTTATTAAATTCCTTTTTTTACATTTTCTAATGATTACACATTTTTTATGTAATTAACGTTACAAACATCCTGTTGCGACTAGAGTAGACTGTAAAGATGAAATAAAATTCTGAATAAAATAACTAGCTTTGCTAAATTATAAATATAATCGACAAAATCAATCAGGTATGAAAATCAATAAAATTTCCCCAATAGTGGAATATTAAAACGCAAACAACCAACAATTATCACTGCAAACAAACAAGGGAGTACAACAGTATAATCCCAAATCCGACCATAACATAACCCTGAGAATGCGAGGGGTCTGCGAGACCTCGCGCCATAACTAACCCTATTAAAAAGTGGCTCGAACCCTTCGGTATTAATGTAGCATAAAATTAACCCGCGCGTCACGCCCGGTGCGTGCAATGGTTAAGTACGGCGTTGTTTAAGGAGAAATTTGGAGCTTGGTCACTTTTTACCCCACTTCAAACGTACCGTGTTATTTTTGCCTATAAAAGTAAGTACGACAACTGTTGGGATACTGCACTCATTGCTTTTTATAGTTACATTTAAAACTATATGTATGTTGAAGTGTACAGAGCTGGTTTTATTCAGTTATAGACAAATTCGACTTTATTCTTATTATTGATATCCCTAGGTGTGTTTTTTTTTTTGGAAATCTAAATAAATTTTATTAAGTACACATTTCATAGAAACCAATCCATAATTTTATTATAATTGAGCTTTTTTAAATTTAATAATTAAAAAATGTGTATTATTTTTTACATTCTTAACTTAAGTATATCAAATTGTTTTTATTTAAAAATCATTTAAGTACTTTCTAAGCTTTCACTATATACTTATTTGAAGAAAAGATACTTCAAAAGGTATCAATGCCTAAAATAGTGGTAGTTGTCAAGAGGTAGAGGTATTTATAAAATTAGAATGCTTTATTATAAATTTTACTTATAGCCACTTATCGCTGAATATATAAGAATTTAAGATAATATATACTCTTAAGAGTATTAATTAATTTTATTAAATAATTAAATAAATAAAATAATCTTTTCAGCTTTAAAAGTAGAAATAGCCACGGTATCAGTACGAGATGTTACATTTACAATTTACAAGGTGGCAGAACTCATGTAGTTCGACCGGGGAAGTACCACCGCCACCCTCATAATCCTCCGTGAAGCAATTTATTGT
>DWNR01000175.1:0-23999 GCA_018250455.1 Polygonus leo | reverse complement strand
AGGGTGGCGGTGGTACCTCCCCGGTCGAACTACATGAGTTCTACCACCTGGAAGAACTCATGTAGTTCGACCGGGGAGGATTTCCGCACGAGCCTTCATTTAGAACATCATTGGCCCTCGACTGGTCCAAGTCCATTTTCACCGGCAGGGAAAAATACCTACGGAATTACTCGGAATAAAAATAAAGGAGTTTATGGCTCACAACGCCGGCAGGTAAATCTCGCGGCAAGGATATTGCGAATCCTGATGTGGTATTGGTTGTTGGCTTCGAAAGTTCTTTTTATTTTTTTCCAGTGGATCCCTAGCTGTTTCGTAAAGGTAGAATTTACCATAAAGATTTTTTCTTGTACTATAACTAATTTTTGCGATAAGAATTCCTTATGAATATCAAACACCTGTTATAAATTGCTTACGTTATCTTTGAATGATCGGTAAATTATTTTATGTCTTACATCAGTAGAGCCTTGACAACCTTGAGCAATCAAGGTGACACTATGCCATTAAATTAAAATCACTATAATTTAACGTTGGATAATCAAAGTATTGTAAAAAATGTGTATACGTTTTTTCCATTAACAAAATGACATGTGATCTTTGCAAAATATGAACCTAGATTGGTTATTGATGTGAATGAATTTATTTTTTGTAATCAAACCTTTTAAACGGTGGACTTAGAAGGCAACTGGTTGGGGAAATGCCAACTAGAAGGCGGGGCGCCAACAGTAGACCTCGAAATGGTGATGGATAGTAATATGAAATCAAGTGCTATCTAAACCAATTAGTTACATTTCAGGCGGGAACAATATGACTATTTATAATATACTCGTCCAGTTTAAGTTTTTTTCTCATTTAAGTGAGACACGCAATTTTAAAGGACTAAGTTCTTTAAGAGGTAAACAAACAAATTATTGAACAATAGTTCAACAGTTCTTTTATAAGTCTATTCATCGTTATTAACAGAATCACAATTATTATAATAATGGTAAATGTAAGTACATTTAAGTCATTGGTTTACGCTGAAATAGAGTATTACATATCAATATAATTAAACTAAATTTTCTACGACCAATTTTCGCAATTTTTGATACCATAGAATTTACTAAAGACACCATTAAATCGACTAACGAATCTAACCCTCCCATGTATGGGCAGTTACCCATTAACGTTCCATTGGGTTACCCATTAACAACGCAATCGCGTTGCTCTAGTTAAACATTCACGTAACAATTTTACGTTATTAACTTTATTTTTTAAAGCACGAAGTTGTTACTGAACCGACCGATATTTCACACACGCTACTCGTATTTTGCGTGAATAAACTACGTTAGTTCAGAGGTACTCAACCTTTTTTAAGCTTTGCTATGCGGGCCTGTGTACTTCTGCTTTTCATAGTTAATGAGGATTGCTGTTTTCTAAAATCGGATGCTTGCTAGGAAATGTTTGATAACAAATCACCTGCTGCAAATCACAAGCTGTAATACAGACAAACCAAGGTGGTTAAAATTATTTAGTTTGTAATAAAATATATCCGACATCCAATCTCTGGAGTTAGATCTAAATTTACAACATCACAGAATTAATTGCAATCGGTTGCTTGGGCGGATTCGGAAATTAGCGAATTTCCTCCAACCCGATCGCTTCTTGTCGAAACACCCTTATAAACACCAAAATATTCATAAAAATCCAGCCTTTTTGGAGGCTTAAGTAAGATGCACAGAATAATGAAATATAATATAACCTCAACAGATGACTTTAAATACATCAAGAGTAGACTTTAACTGTACGATTGTTGACATGCGATCAATATACAATATTTTTGAGAACGATCTTTGGATGCTACTACTAACACTTAAAAAAGGTTGAGTGCTACTGTACTAATTAGTTATACTGACCTAAATCCGTTATAACTAAATCCACGTGAATTTTCACTCGCCCTACAGTAACGCTCGCGTGTCCGCTATTGGGGTCGGCACTAAACATAGTTAAATTAAACGACATGTAAATCAACTCTCGATCTGATTTGACTTTACACAAAAATAGGGCAAGTAAAAGTGTAAACTTATAGTTTTGTTACAGCGACTGAGTTAGTTATTACATACAAAGTACTGACATTCTATTTTAAATATTCTTAAATGAGGGCGAATACTTTTTTAAATGATCACAAACCATTACTGTCCCACTGCTGGGTACGGGTCTCCTCTCACAATGAGAAGGGTTTAGTCCATAGTCCACCGCACTGGCCAAGTGCGAATTAGTAGAATTCACACACACTTATTTTTTTACAATCTCTTGGGCGTGCAGGTTTTCTCACGATGTTTTCCTTTACTGAAAAGCGAATAATAATTAAAGTTTAAATACGCACATCATTTGAAAAATTAGAGGTGCCTACCGGGATTCGAACCCGAACCCCCCGTATGAGAGGTCGTATTCTCAACCACCAGGCTCTCACTTTCTTAAATAGGGACGTAACTTTAATTTATGTAACGTAATGTTACCTACGTTATAGTTTACAAATATCACATAGATAATTAATCAGTAAACTTAGCAGTAACAATTAAAATACAAGTTTAAATGTAGGCAAAACTATTATCGTTTTTGTTTTACTATGTTACTGCTAAATATTGAAGAATTATTTTCCAAGGCACTAAACACAGGTGTACTAAGGTAATAACAAAAGTAATAGACAATTTCCCTAAACCCTAATGTTTTCCATACAGCTGGTCAATGGTTATATTCCTAAAAGTAAATCCGCAGGCTCTCGCTTGAAAATTATGTACCATTAGTATCAATTAGGCTTAATACTAATGTTGGTACTAGAACGAGATAAGGTTCAGTGAAACAGTAATAGTTTCCAGAAAATATGGACGCTTATGTAACCCTAGTAAAGATTGCATGGACGAACATGTAATATTAATTATCTTGAATAATTTAATATCACCATACTTACATACATGTACTAAGAAGTAATGAAACAAAACAAACGTTTAGTAACTAACTAACATGTAATAACAGTCCTCTAGAATAGTCCTATTAGAAGTTTATCATAAATGTCATGATCACTTACTATCAGGTTGCCTTGATTGTATAATAAAATTTTACAGGATATTATTTTAATCAAACTACAGGTCTAGGGGTGCAAAACCTTTCTACCGAAAAACGCAATAAAATAAAGCTAAATATTTTCAACTGATGCCCTTAATAACCAAATCTAGTTAAAACCAGCTAAGCCTTGTTTCCATAACCAAACTCAGCTCAAATCAGCTAAACTTAATTTACCTCAATAACAAAACCTAGCTCAAACCAACTAAACCTAATTTGTATTAGTCTAACGGTAATCAGTGACATTTAACCGCAGGCTGCTCATTCGCACAACAATTAAGCACGTCATCAGTTAAGCCGATCCGTCCACGCTACGATAGCTGTTGTCATGGCAACGAAGACCACACACGAACACGGGAATATGCTAATGAAATCCTTCGGCTTTATAAGAATATTTTAGTTTTGTTTTGCACGGAATTAATTCGCGACGGGTATCAAATGCAACACCGTATTCGTTTTAGAAAGATAGGCTTATCTTGTTTTTGTGTTCGAGCAATTAAGATAACAATGGTCGTATTCGTTTTGCCTTTGAATTAAATTTCGGTTTTTCGTTTACATATAATAAATATTCATAGAATAATTTAAATCGCCTGTTAGGAATCTATTGGTATTTTTAAGGATAAGCTTAGTGGTCAAACACGTATGATAGTCATATCTGAGTATCAAATGATTATGTGACAACTTACGAACAGGCGACCTTATCTAGGTATACATAATAAATTATTCTAGTCAGATTCCAAGACTAAAATGATATAAACACAACTATTTTGCTAGCGGAAATCGAATTAACGTCTTCATCTCTAATACAAAATTCACTGCAACTAAGCATGCGCAACCAATAAAATTCAAACATAGTTGTAAAATTGTTTGACGTTACCGTTGAACGCATTTGCATAGACAAGATAGGCGGATTTGATACAACAGTTTGAGCCACCATAACGTATGCAGGAAACATTTTAATCAAAATACTTGCATATAAATCAGAAGCGAAATGTAGTAAAGGAACATGACTTTTTGTAGAGAAGGACTGTTTATGAGTTACGCATACCTTAAACCGAAGAGTCCAGTCACAATGTCGGAATTTTGCTAAGAGGTTCTTCATATAAAAAAAATAAATAAAATAATTCTCTGACTGAACCCGGGTTTTTGGAACCTAAAACTAACTCTTAACATTAATTCCCTACTTGACTCCTTAAGAGTGGATTTTTTACTTTTTGCAAATGAGGTATGGGACCATCTAACCTAAAATTTATCCAATATAAAAAATTCATTAAAATCATCAAACAATCAGTCGAGAGAGAACATCCTTCAATTTAAAATGAAATAAAACATAAGCAAGTGTTCTGGAAAATTATCACATCAGTTTATTGGGTGGGTGACCATCCTCCATTACTTATGCTGGTCACGTGGCCGACGACTGTCTCCTTTACCAAGTGATCAAGATCAAAATATCTTAGTGACCACGTGGATAAATTATTTAAGTACGCATTTTATACGATTCTACTGTCATAATTTGTCTCTCTAAGAATAAGTTATCTATGCTACTGCAGGCATATAAATTTATTATCTATGAAATACAATACCACCAAGGATACTTATAATGAATAAATGATGAAATGAATGAATAAAGATACTAATGATATCAGAGAAAAATCATGTTTCTATGTTATTGATAGATTCTTATAAAAATTGACAATGAACCGGTTTAAAAAAATGATATCACTAATAAAAAGCTACATTATACGTGTTCTTGTTTGCTTCTATTATACGTCCAAAGTTGCAGGGCGTAGCTAGTTTTGTAGTTATATATACAATTGTATAATTCAGTACGGTTTACTAGGATAATCCATAACAATTTGTAAACAAAATCTATGAATAAAACTAAGTCAACGAATTACCTCGTGATACGATCAGTTACAATGTAGGTTTTTCAATCTATCCCGCGATCGCTAACGGGTAGTGAAGTATATCGCTAATAGTAGTATTAAATTAAATTATCTCCTAATAAAATCAGGGACAAAATGTTATGTCATTGATAGATTCTCAAAAACCAAAATTACAGAATTAATATAATTAATAAGAAGCCACAATATTCGAGCTCTTGCTAGCTTTGATTACATGTTCAAAGTCACGGAGCGTAGCTAGTTGTCTATAAATTGTATAAGTACAGTACAGTAGAACGAACATAAATATTAAATCTGGTTCGCTCGCAATCGACATACAATCCATAATAATTTGCAAACAAAAAGTATGAATAAAACTAAGTCCACGAATCACCCTCGATACGATCGGTTACAATGTAGGTTTTTCAGTCTATCTCGCGATCGCTAACGGGAAGTGAAGTGTATCGCCTTTGACATTCGCAACATCACAAGTTAGCGGTGTGTTGCAAGTTCTTATGACGTACCACACGCTTGGTGCGAGTATATCCAGCGGTCAGCAATTTAAGCGTGTGGATTTAGCTTGGTTTGTTTTGACTTGGCTTTCGCATGAGGGTGATATGATTAAAAATTGTTTTTTTGACACTAAAGAGGAACATACCATAGTCCTTGGGTGCAGGTTGTAGGTAACATTCGTGTAGGTAGTCTACCAATGAGATACCATCGACATCCTCACAATTCTGTGTGAAGCAATTTTTGTGTTTCTAGTTAAAGTGGCATATTTTCCGGCAAATATATAAATCGTCAAGGATAGCAATGTCAATTTTAAATGTCCATAGGCGGCACCATCAAGTTTTCTATGTTGAAATTATTAAAGGAGAACGAGCTTAATATCCAAAATATAGGTACTTAGACTTTTCAAAAACATACTAAACACTCGAAAGCATAGATGATTGTAATGATGAGCCTTATTTAAACTAAGCGTTTGTAAAGACTCAGTTTGTGTTAAACGCCATGCGTGTGAAGCGACATTACATTCGACCGGATGTAGTTCTGAGATAACATCTATGTCAGAACCTTAGTATGTTACTTGTAAGTGGTTTCTATACCTATTGTTTAGAAAAATATCTGTTTAAAAGTCAATAAGTTGGTATTGCTATAAAGCATTGTAAATTCTACTTAATTTGTGTCAATAATGTTATTAACATACTAATATACCCATTGACTATAATAACAAATAAAATTAAATACTATTTGCAAGATGTATTTTGCAAGATATGAAGAAGGAGAAAGAGAACAAAAAGTACTTTTGTTGGTAGGAACCCTTTTGTGTATGTATATAGAGATATTTTCAAGAGAAACAACCCATTTGTGACCAACTTCAATTAGAACTAACTGTCCTTAATCCTTCACCGATATCACGAGAAAAGTGGACATTTGAGACTTAAAATAAAGCTATTAAATTGTAAATAAAGCTATTGTAACGTTTATGTACCTACATATGTATAGTTCAATGCTGGAAATGAGTTCCTCACAAACCATAACACTCCAAACTCCGGTTCTTCTAACTTGTTCCCATTGTCTTTGTCAGGTTACCAGTTCTCTGAGTTGAGGGTTACCAGGTTTTTTAAGGACATGATCCTTATTCCTTTTCCATACATCATTAAAACATGTATACGAAGCGATATACTTTTACTGAAGGACCCTTTACATATCGAAGTGAAGCTCGATTCAAAATAAGGGCATAAATAATGATTCGACATTAAACCAACGATTCGCGTGTATGTTGATTACATGTGGGTGTGTGAGTAATGGTATTGACACCACTAGATTAAATATGGTGTCAGTTAAGTTACAATAGTTAATCGTCTTTGTCTAAGAGAGTATGACAGTGTGGCCAAGCTTTTCGCTCGCGCCCACGATCTTTGGACGATAGGGATTTAGGTATGCCAAAAAAGATATTGTACCGATATATCGCATCGTAACTGAATTTGGTGGTATCGATACGCGATATTATTCATTTGTATTGATACAAAGGGCTGTGTGTTACCAAAATAGCGTATCACTATTGCGATGTATGTATTTAAAGCGAAAATATATAAGCGATATTTATTAACGACATCTAAATTCAAAGGGATGTTTTTAAAAAGAAAACATACTTCATTTTGCTTTTAATATATATGATACAGTGTAGTCCAAAGATCTATTTAAAATAATGTAATCTAAACTTAGCTCGTGCTCCACGTGCTCTTGTCCTATTAACAATTTCGTCAATCACCCCTTACGAATAACTAGATATTTAAAAATACCGTTATCTTGTTAACAACAAAAAAAAAGACATGTCAATTTGATTATTTTGCATATGGTCGAAATATCATATTAAATATCGGTATTTAGTATAGTTCTGCATCGATATTCCGAAATATCGTGTAATTGTTTTCGTGTCAGGACATACAGGAAGACGATATCAAAAAAACAATTATTATCAGCGTTCGAAGTGCGATAATTCCTGAGTCCAGCGACCGTTACTTGGATGTGCCCCTACCTGGTCTGGTGTTGTATGACATATCGTGCTCACAGCATATTATATAGTATAGTTCTGTATCGGTATTCCGAAATATCGAATAATTGTTTTCGTATTAGAACATACAAGAAGACGATATCAAGGAAACAATTATTATCAGCGTACGAACTGAGATAAATCCTGACTCCAGAGACCGTTACTCGGACGTGCCCCTACCTGATCTTGTGATGTATGACATATTGTGCTCACAGCATATTATATAGTATAGTTCTATATCGATATTCCGAAGTATCGAATAATTGTTTTCGTATTAGAACATACAAGAAGACGATATCAAGGAAACAATTATTATCAGCGTTCGAAGTGCGATAAATCCTGAGTCCAGAGACCGTTACTCGGACGTGCCCCTACCTGATCTTGTGTTGTATGACATATCGTGCTCACAGCATATTATACCGGTTTACAATCTCGCAAGGAACTATTTGACCTGCCTACGTTTTTACTGCGCACGTGCAATATGTACAATGAATTTTTTCTAAGGCATTCCTAGGATACGTAATACGGACGTTAACTGAACACCGTATAACGTTTGTAATATATGAAAGAAATATGTTCATAGAAATCTTACGAAAGGAAAGAGCTAGGTGAAATACATTTCTAATTCTGGCCTAAACTATTTTTCCGTATCACAATAACTTAATAGCTTATTTTGTTTTTCGTAACGTTTAGAGATCTGACTAATCTAAGTGAATTAAAATTATGGCATCTGCGTATCTGAATCTATATTCAAAATGTTGAAAATTACACTGCATGGATATACTTATTGTTATACTATCATGCACAGAATACACATGAAAGTATAAAAGCTTATATAACAATTGTGGTTGCCAAAATAATACAAGAGTTGGCTCAGTCCTCAGTGGTAACAACGCATTTATGATGGAAGAGAACGTACGACGACGGATCTTTTTTACATAGGTCCATTAGGCCCATTTAAAATTGGTTTTATCCTAGGTTTGTCACAAATATCGTGGAGCACTGGCCACATACTAACAGGCAAATTACATATTCGTTTGTTTCTTCAAATATACGTATATATATATAATAAATTTTCAGGACTCAAATTTTCCCCGTGAATCAATTCCAATACACGTAGCAGACTATTTTACAAATTCAAAGTTATAAAGTACCAAATTACGCAGTCCAAGCTCATTGTTACTTTCAAGCCTATAATATGCTCGAAAGCTTAGTAACTTACGTAACTCGGCTACGGGTAAGTGATAAAGTGTTGTAATCAGAAAGTAAACTCGCACGAGTGGACTCGTCAGATTGATTGATCGTTTGTCGCCATATTGATTATCTGATCTTGTACGTGTGACGTATTGCTTCGTAGACTATATACTATACATACATGGTTCTATTGCTTTCTAATCACGATTCGTTAAAATTGTTTCACGTGACAGATAAGATACTGCTGACTGCGGACTTGATAAATTTGGATGATCTATACCGCAAAACAAAAAAAAATATTCATTAAAAGTTGAATCTTTTACAGAACTCTTTGAACTTCATTTTGAGCTTTTATGATGTACAAATTCAATAACTTCATCTTTGGTATAACTTAGAGGAATATATTTAGAAGTTGTAAGTGGAATGATCAACACATTTTCATTGAAATCGTGGACTTATCAAGACATTTTCAATGAAATAAATCAACTAAAAATATTAACTTCGTTTCAAAGTTTTTAGTAATATATTTGTAGGCAACAATAATTTCAATCAATTTAAAACACATTTACTGTACAAAATTACAATAAAATGGCAAACGATTGAATGATTCACGTAACTGAACGAGCTGAGTGAATGAATTCACTCACTCACTCACAGTTCCTAACACCTACACAAAGCTATTATTTATTTTATTATATATTTATTTTATAATACTATATTTAATTCATACATGGTTCTATTGCATTCTAATCATTATTCGTTGATGTCTTTTCACGTGACAGATAAGATATACTTACTGACGACTGATTCGATACATTTGGGGGACCTGTGCCCCAAAATAATTAAAAAATACATAGAATATTTTCTTCAAAGTTGAGTCTTTGAACTTCATGTTAAGCTTCAATAAGACACAAATTCGAGAATTTGGTTCACTTTTGGGATAATTTAGAGGAATAAATTTTGGAAGTAGGCGGTGGAACTATGAAAAAATTTTCATTGAAATTAGTTTCTATTGTACATTATAAATATAGTTTTTAATAAAGATTTTAGTAATATACTTGCAGGTTATAATAATTTCAATACAAACAATTTAAAACACATTTACTATACAAAATTACAATCAAAGGGCAAACGAACATTGAATGATTCACATAACTGAACGGGCTAAGTAAATGAACTCATTGAATTCCACGTATTATTTGCTATCGTGAGGAGTCACCATGTCATTAGATTAATGTACCTAACACCTACGCAAAGTTATATAATAAGGCACAAATTCAAAGCCTTAGTTCACCTTTGGTATAATTTGGAGAAATACATTTCGAAGTTAGTGAACTAATCAAGACATTTTTGAAGGAAATTTATTTGTATATAAATCAACTAATAATATATATATGTTTAAAGATTTTAGTAATATATTTGCAGGCAACAATAATTTTAATCAGTTTAAAACACATTTACTATACAAAAATACAATCAATTGGCAAACGAACGATTCACGATCGAATGATTCACGTAACTGAACGAGCTGAGTGAATGAATTCATTGAATTCCGTATTATTTACTATCGTGAGGAGTCACCATGTCATTAGATTAATGTTCCTCACACCTACGCAAAGCTATTCGATAAGCGTTGACTGCTGGATGTGTAGCTTTTTGTTTATACTTTATTATTTATGCATGACATCTTAATAATTTACCTTATAAGATATACAAACAGGTATCAGATGTCAATACTTATGCTGAATGTGTTATCAAGTTAATCTTCACATAAATACGTAGGATGATGAAAACAGAAATGGACAAGTATTAATGACGGATACATCTATTTATTTTCGTATTTAAAAGGAAATTTATAAAGACTGCTACAAGACAACTCATTTCCGCTTGTAGTTACTGACAACCTTATCAGAATCATCCATTTCGTTTTACGATAAAAGATTTTCTTTGTCTGCAGATGCGCTGCTAGATACAAATCCAGTATTCTTCACAGAATTGACAGGTAACTTATTTTGCTTCTATTTGTCGTTTATTTTTTATTACTGTAATATTTATATAGTTTGTATTAAATTTATTATTATATATTAATGCTTTCCCAAAAATTGAATTTGTGGTATCGTATCGTCCAGGTGTCAAACGTTCGTAATTTTTAACTTTGGAACTCATATAAATATTTCATTGGTATCAATAGACGTTAGACTTTACTAAGTACGTCTAGTTACGTAAAAATACTTTGCATGCTATTATTCACCATAATATGATATTATACTACAACATTTATCAACACTATGCCTTCAAATATGTACGACGGTACTAGAAGTTCGCACAGAATTGTTCTTGTAAGCCTTTGACACCATTAGGGTAATATAAAGGAAGCGTTTGAATTATACAAAATGTATAAATAATACAACTATTGTTTTATTCACACTTTGGCGTATCGATCCGGATCGGCTTGGGCCTAATTTTAAATTTAAATTTCAAAAGCCGGAACTAGGGCGGGCGTGTCTACAAGTGGTGCATCGTTAGGCGAAATTACGTTTATGTGCTAACTGTACTGAGACAACCAAGTATTAAAGTAACTGGATGCTTTAAAATAACTGGGAGAAAACCGACAAGTTAACCCCAACAAGTCCAAATCAATTATTTTTATTTTTTATATGAACTACAACACTAGTTAGATTTTAAATACGTTATTATTTACTTTGCGGAATTAGCTAAATTATTTGTAAAGATTTTAATTTTGCAATAGATATTTCATTACTTTTTTCTCGTAAATATAAACTTCCCAGAATAAAAACATGATAATTGGGTTATTATATGTATATACCTAATTTACGTTAAAGTGTTAATTATTATATGTTCAAATGTAAATTATGTATCTACATATCAAACAAGAAATAACAAACAGTCTACAGGCGCAAAAACTTCATAAAACATTAATTTGCTTACTTAGTAATGGCAAGCAAGTTTTCCTGAGAAATTAATAAAACGGCGATAAGGCTATCCCTAGTAGATTATTTATTTATTTATTTATTTGTAACAAAATCCACAGCTTATACATTACTAATACAGGATAAAACTTACAACTAAACTTATGAAGCCAATAACGGATTTACATTTTTTATAATTAATCATATGTATTACAGCCATCGCTAAAATGATACAGGGAATCCTAGGGTGGGGCATGAGTATAAAGTTTATCTATCAGTCTTTTAGGCTCAGTATAGGTCTTTCTTCATGTTATTGGTCTTCTCTGAATCTAAAGTTTGAAGTCTCGCAATTAACTCCCACAGATGCTACATAACCCTGACGACGGCTCTTCATCTCTTCCGCGGAGGCAGTCCCCAGGGCCCGGCCGGGACCGGAAAAACTGAGACCACCAAGGATCTAGGTCGTGCGCTGGCCAGATGGGTCGTGGTTACCAACTGCTCTGATGGACTTGATTACAAGTCGATGGCTAAGTGTTTTGCAGGTGTGTATTTTTCCTGATAGGTACTTATTAATTAGAAAAATAAATATTACAGTATTCAAAATTCTATAAAAAGCCTTAAAACTAAATAGAGTCCTTTAGAAGAAGATAAGGTTGCCCATTGTTACTTTCAGCGAGCGAGGCTCTTTATAGATTTTCTCATGATTAATACAAATACATAAATACAAGTATGCATGGGCGCATCCACCCAATATGTACAAGTGGGCTATCATGAGTGCATCTGTATTAACACTGACAATGAATCGGAACCCAGGAATAGTTCAAAGGGGTTGTTGGGGCCGCTTTCGGGCACTTATAAGAATTAATAATTGCTATTAAGAATTTGTCTATGTATACGCGCGTGCATGCTTGTGTGCATGGGTGTGTGTTTGCACGCATGAGTGCGTGCTTACTTGATTCTGAAACTGTAATTTTGATAACACGATGATGAACCGTGTCCAGGCATAGCTTAAAGCGGTTGCTGGGGGTGCTTCGACGACTCCAACCGCATCAACATCGAGGTGCTGTCGGTGGTCGCGCAGCAGATCCTGGCGGTGCTCATATCAGAATATGTAAATGTCTATATACGTGTGTGCATAAGCGCGTGTATAAAAATTTGTAAGATTTCGTCTATGTATGAGCGCGTGCATGCTTGTGTGCATGGGTGTGTGGTTACGCGCATGAGTGCGTGCTTACTTGATTTCAGTATGGACCTTTGTATGTGCTAATGTAAGTTTGTTTATATGTATATGTGCGTGTATTTTTTCTTACAAGTAAAAAACAATTATAATATAATGATGACCTTGCTCCCTGGCATTTTCTTACAAGGAAACTGTAATTTTGATAACACGATGATGAACCGTACCCAGGCATAGCTCAAAGCGGTTGCTGGGGTTGCTTCGACGAGTTCAACCGCATCAACATCGAGGTGCTGTCGGTGGTCGCGCAGCAGATCCTGGCGGTGCTGCTCGCGCTGTCGCTGCACCAGAAGCGGTTCGTGTTCGAGGGCTGCGACATCAAGCTGGACGGCAACTGTGGCATCTTCATCACCATGAATCCTGGGTTTGTATTTTTTGTGATAAGTTGTGATAATCGCACTCAGTAACTGCAATTAGACTCTTTTAAGAAGAATCAACAGCGGTGGAACACACCAAATATTCTGTCATCAAGTTTTATTCTAAGGTATTCTAGCCTTCTAGGTTTATTCTAGCCTATAGTCCCGGAAGTAATTATTGTATTAATTATAAATTGCTGCATTTTGTGTTTATAGTCTTACTATTGTTTGTAGCGGCTAAAGTGGTAATAAGTTGTTGTTCGTTTTAAGCTAAAATTAATTATTTTATAATTCTTAGGCGATGTGATTATGAGCCATGCTTTTGTTAATATGTTACTACGTCATTTTGTTCGCCAGTCCCTAAATAACCATAAATACATACAACAGTATGGAGATCAAATTTTTTTACATTTTTTAATTATTGTTCAGTTATGCCGGTCGAACGGAACTGCCCGACAACTTGAAGTCGATGTTCCGTCCAATAGCGATGTGTGTTCCCGACTCTCTCATTATCGCTGAGAATACGCTCTTCTCTGATGGCTTCACTGCATACAAGATCAATGCTAAAAAGGTAATGTTTAAGAAGCTATGACCTCGTAAAATCTCTAAATCCAGATAGGCTTCTTTCAGATATTGTTAAAATGCTGCTACCTAAGTACTAGAGCAAATGTTTTTTTATGCCTGAAGACTAATGGGTACGTGGCGAGTGGAGCGTCTCCATAAACGTGTCGTTCCGTTTTTAAACAAGGCCCTTAACCCAAATGAAAGTTTACGGTGGGTACTTTGGCTTAGCGTTTTACACTATTTGCCAAATCCTATTCATTTGGAAAGGGGTATGATATTTTTAAATAAAGAAGATAAAAATATCTTCGATTTTCGACGATTGACGTCATCTGGATCTGCATAATCAGATTGATTATAGAGGCTATTGAATTTTACTACTTACTTCGTCAAAATTGATGAATATTTTAATTTTAGGTGTTCACACTGTACCAGCTGGCGATGCAGCAGTTGTCCAAGCAGGACCACTACGACTTCGGCCTGCGGTCCATGGTGGCGCTGCTGCGGTACGCCGGAGTCAAGAGACGCGCTTATCCTAACTTGCCTGAACAAGAGGTGACCGATGTGAAGATATTTTTAGTATTGAGTTATGATTTATAACAGTTTTGTTCAATTCATATTTTTGTTGAATTGATTTTTTTATTCATGAAATGAGATGGCGAAAAATAATGCAGGTCATGGATTTATCTATCTGCCTTTTATGATTCCGTACTCGTTTTCTGAATCCAGCGTTTTCTTTTATCTTATCTGCCGGTCTTGTACTAATTGTACCTCCCCATTTGAACTACACGAGTTCTACTACCTTTTCTATTACACTACTCCCAAAAACCTCTTCCAGATGGTGATCTTAGCGATGCGCGATATGAACGTAGCCCGCTTAACGTCCAAGGACGTGCCCCTGTTCGACGGGATCATGCAAGACATATTCCCGGACGTCCACGTGCCCACTCTGGACTACGAGATGCTGGAGACGGCCATCACCGCCGAGATGAGGATCGTGGGGCTGCAG
Source organism: Polygonus leo (assembly GCA_018250455.1). Taxonomy (NCBI): domain Eukaryota; kingdom Metazoa; phylum Arthropoda; class Insecta; order Lepidoptera; family Hesperiidae; genus Polygonus; species Polygonus leo. Next base: position 9,173 of record DWNR01000175.1, on the reverse strand, counting down.
CCGGTCCGAGCGGCGCTCTTGAAGGTCATACAGACTTATGAGACGAAGGTAAGAGGATTTGAATCTTCGTAGTCATAACGAATCGTCAAAAGAATATGTTATTAATTTGAAAACAAAATCGATCCGACTTTAAGATTATTTACAGTAAATATCCGGGAACCTTTCCAGAATTCCCGACATTCAAGCATTCTCCTGGGCGACACGAACACAGCCAAGTCGGTATCCTGGCGCATGCTGGCGAACACGATCAGTAGACTCCACAACGAGCGCGTCCCCGGGTTCGAGAACGTGCAGATCCACCCGCTCAACCCGAAGGCGCTCACGCTGGGCGAGCTGTACGGCGAGTACAACCTGGCCACTGGGGAGTGGAAGGATGGGGTGCTGTCGTCCATTATGCGGACCACTTGTCAGGGTGAGTTTGACTTTTGTCATGAGGATAGACATAACTTTATTTTTGGTATATACGTCAGCTAGTAGGAGGTGGTGCTGGTAACGTGAATGCAACCATATTTTGAGGGTTGTTACATATTCATCTATCAGCCTTTATGGTCTACTGCTGATCATTGACTTCCCGTAGTTGGCACAGGAATTTCACCTAGCCCTTAATCCAATGACTTTCTGTTTTTTCGGATTGTCCTTTAACTAAATGGTGGGAAATTCTCGCAGAATTCATAGAATTAAATTCTCTTTGAAATGTGTATTTCAGACGAGTCTCCGGATCAGAAGTGGATCGTATTCGACGGTCCGGTGGACGCGATTTGGATCGAGAACTTGAACTCTGTGATGGACGACAACAAACTGCTGACTTTAGTCAACAGCGAGAGGATTTCTATGCCTCCGCAAGTATGCAACACAGATACATTGCCAAACATCTGAGATTTCCTTTGTTTATTTTTGAGATCAGTAATATTTAGTAACGAATTGAAAGCCAATATAACACTCGTATAAAATAATTTCACGTTAATTTATATCATAACACGAGCACATATGTATACGCTTACTCACGCATGTCTTTTCATATACGCACGTGCACGCACATGCACACGCACACATAGACACGGAGAGAACGTCCTTTGTTGAAGTTACATAAAATAACAGATAAACGGACAAGTTCTGTTTTCTTTATATTGCTAGCTAGTTATATTGAAAGAAGTTAGTTATATAGCTAGTATAGTAATCAATCATTATGTTTTTAAATGTAAATATTGTAAATGATCCTTATTGTTCATATTTCCAGGTATCTTTACTCATAGAAACCCTGGACTTGGCGGTGGCATCCCCAGCGACGGTGTCTCGCAACGGCATGGTGTACAACGACTACAAGGACTGGGGCTGGTGGCCTTTCGTCAATTCCTGGCTGGAGACCGTCGACGATCTCGAGTACAGGGAGATGGTGGGTAGTCATGTAATAAAAAAACATATTTTATTTTTTTACATTCTATTGCCCGCAACACTTCTCCATTTCCTTTTATTGCCCCCTTCATCACAATTATAGTAGTAAGCGTACGCGTGCAAACTGTGTGTACCTCTTAGTACGTTAAGCCAATTTCCTATCATGATTTTTTTTCTTTACCCAACTGTCCATTGTCCATTCTATCCTTTTCTCATTTATCATCCCTCACTAAAGTGACTCACTGCAACTTTTTTTTTAATTTCTACATTGGAACCTGTTATTGAAACGTATGCGCTTTTCCATTCTTAAGTCGTTGTTACCAAGACTTTAGGGCTCTTCTTAAGCATCTGCTAGCTCTGCATTACTGCTCCACTTTGTGTTTTTCACCTCGTGTTACCGCCAGCTCCGCCGCCACTTACAAAACATCCTGACCCCGGTGCTGGAGCTGAAGCGGCTGCAGCTGACGGAGGGCCAGAGCGTGCGCGGGCAGGAGCTGACGGGCGTGCGGTCCATGTGCCGGCTGCTGTCGTCGTGCCCGCCGCTGGGGCAGCCGCTGCCCGACCAGGAGGACAACGAGGCGCTCTCCAAGATGAGATTCTTGTTCGCGTGAGTGGTGGCACTATCATAATTGGTAGAAGTACACACTTTGAATGTCTTACTGCAACCCCCCCTAAGCAAGAAACCTCTATAAAAGCTTTGCCATGTAACGACGAAGTTTACAAACGTATACATTGTCCATGGGTATCAGGTTTTCTCTAAATAAAATTGAATTGATTTTTGAAGTCACTTTAGAAGTTCTGTATGTAGATATGACTCTCCTTCTACTAGGGCAATTTCCTCAATCGGAAGAAGTTATATATTTAATGACACATAACTGAAGGGAGTCCTCAAAAGTGGACCTCAAAAGATTGACATGAATGGATGAATGATAGTCCTCAGTTAAACTATACGAGTTCTACCTTTGGAATCTTCGCTTACATCCTTCCTTCCTCTAGCATGATCTGGTCGGTATGCGCGACGCTAGAGGACGAGCCGCGGCGCAAGCTGGACAACTGGGTGCGCGAGCACGAGGGCGTGTTCCCGCTCAAAGACACGGTCTACGACTATTTCCTGGATGAACGCCTACGACAGTTCAAGCCCTGGGAGGAGAAGCTGCCTGACAACTGGAGATATAACCCTAGGTGAGAGATGGTCATAGAATTTTGTGTTTTTTTTAAGGTTTTAGTGTACTAGGTTTTGTTTTGAAGGGATTCTTTTTCAATTTATTTTTCTTCTATAAGTCCTGAGGTCTGATAATGTATTGTGTCAAAAAGAGTACCTTATACTCGTTTTAATTAATAAAAAAAAGGTTGTTTCGCTGAAAAAAAAAGTATATCAATCAGTTGGCAAAAATATTTCAAACTATAAACACGGGTATATATATGCTCGTAAAATGAAAAAATGATGAATAACTTGCAATGGTGCATGAATAAAGACATAGTTACACCAACTTCACAGCCTGGGCTTCCACACGATCCTGGTGCCGACGGTGGAGTTCATCCGCGTGCAGATCATCGCGCTGGACATGCTGCGGGCCGGCTACGGCGTGCTGGTGGGCGGGCCCACCGGCACCGGCAAGACGTTCCTCATCCAGGGCACGCTCGCCAGCTTGGACCCCGAGAGGTGATAGCCAAAATCAAAATGAAAGTGCACTATTCAAAGTAGATTAATTATGGAATTCATTTTTAACCTGAAGAAGCTACCAAGCTGTTTCCACATATTTAGAAAAATAATTCAAGTTACGTCCTTTATGTGAGCAGGGGTTACCTCAGACCATACGTCAGACGTCACGTTATCACTTAAGTAGTCAAAAGTTTTATACTAAGCTTTTTGACGTAGTATAATATGTAAATATGTTATTTTTTCTGGTAGATTTGTCATCGCCATTTCCTACAACCAAAGACCCAATCTTTGATTTAGAAATGAGTTTATAAATGCACAATATATTTTACAAATCTCGTTACAGATACAGCACACAAGTGATCAACATGTCCGCGCAGACGACGGCGGCCAATGTCCAAGATATCATCGAAGCTCGACTGGAGAAGAGGACGAAAGGGAATTACGTGCCGGCCGGAGGTACCCCCATAAATAATTTTGTCATAAATATCTTCTTATTTTAAATGTAATGTTTTTTTATTTTATTTTGATAAGTGTGATGGGAAGTTTATTAAAGCATAATGAATTATTTTGTATACATAATATAATATGTAATAAAAATAAAAAGTAGTTTGTACAAAATTTTAACCATAAACATTGCATGTCTAAAAATCTTTGCACTGGGGTCTTAGGTTTTGTAAGCTTTGTTCACATGATTCCTAAAATTCTAAATATGATCGTATTGGCTAATCTTGGCGTTATTCAAGTGGAAAATATCGAATGTCGTTTCGCAGGCAAGAAGATGATAGCGTTCATGGACGACATCAACATGCCGGTGCGCGACGAGTACGGCTCGCAGCCGCCGCTGGAGCTGGTGCGGCTGTGGCACGACTACGGCTACTGGTTCGACCGCCAGAAGCAGTGGCGGAAGAATGTTAAGGTTACTTGAGATGGGAGGATGGGAGTACCTATGACGTCAGTTGGCCAGTCTCTTGGTACATGCGTTGGCATGTTAAGATTGAATTGGCGGTATGCTCCAGCATCAGTTCGATGTGCTTTGAAGGTTCCAGTACTCATGTACGAAATACCATTGTAAGTTTAGGTATACTTTTTCTTTGGACACGTATACTCAGGGAATTCTATTCATTGAATGCTTAGGCTTACATTTCTTACTCAGGCCATTTCATTCTGAGTTACAGCAGATGCCTCCCCGGAGCAGGCCCTACCTTAAAATCATAATGCCCTACCTTAAAAATTAACATTCATTTCATATTATAGTTATTCTTTGCTCTGAGTATAGAAGTTCTTCGCATTTTTAATAACATGGCGAATCGTAGAATTCAACTGTTTTAAATATTTTATTATTATGTTAATTATTGTAATAAGTTTGGAAAATTTTAGTTGCATCTATTTTTAGTCGTATCTATTTACTCGTATCACCCCACCCAACAATTAATTATTACCTCACTCTCATTCAGACGTCTCTACATCCAAATCTGTAAGTTCTAAAATTTTATTCGCTTGTTCTTCATCATTGAGGATTTAATAGTTCTTAGATCCATGCTTATGATCTGTCACATAAATCATTTGTCTACGATAGCTATTGATTTTATATCACTTTAGGTTATCGATATAAGAGCTCGTGCTTCGAGGGCAGATCAATTGTAATGTTTTTACTTCCGCCCTACCTGTAACCAATGCTGCCCTACTTCAAATTCGGGTCTAGCTTCTGTCCTGTCGTAGCCACGCAATGTTGTCGCTATACGAACGTCGGACGAACGCTATCGCTGTGACATCGCCAATGTGAAAACAGCCTAATAATTGTTTTCGTAATAACATAACTCATATTAGCCAACGCGCCAATGCTCCACAAGCCGACCATTGTGTCTTGAACCGTTCTAACGTATTAGGTTATTGCTCAAGTGAGTGCAATTCCTATCCGAGCTGCAAGCAAATCGAATATTTATCAATACATGAGGGATTACCCACCTGAATTGTGAATCACCTTTATTGTATGCCCGGCGTATTGAACGAGCCGGTTTTATTCTAGTCTATAAACATTGGCACCGTTTATGCATTTGTTACACTTTACTGCTCCACTTCTAGACTTGTTCTTCCAAGGTCCCAAATGATTGACTGTTCATCATCTGTCAATTGCGAATTCTTACACTTCATTTACCATAGTGAAATTAAACGGGGACTTTTAAAGCAGTTGGTTTTTCATTATTATAAAGACTGTTGCTTTTCAATATTATTTTCCTTGAATATTTATAAAAGAATTTGAAAAAATAACTATATATGCTTTTTACAAGGATATGGATATGATTTTTGAAAATCCTTACTACAATAAAAATAACCCGTCCTTAACGTAATTAAAATACCTATACAACGAGTACTATTAACATGTGGTGGCCGACTTACTTGTGATTGTACAAGCTAAGCGTTTGATACAAAGTCAATAGTTTACTTTGTATCAGGTACTTAGCTTGTACCACTTGGTTTATATATATTTATTTTAGCCCTTTTCGAACAACGACAGGGTCAATACATCGGTCTTCCGCGCAGAGGAACTCGCGTTCGATTACCGGCCAGACAGAAATTTGAATGATGAATTTGGATTTCCGTTCTGGGTCTGGATGTTTGTGCATACTTCTTATGTGTGTCCATATCACCCACGACACAGAATCATTTATCTCCACACACTCAAACCTCATCAACGCAATTGCAACATTGCGTCGAGTAAACTATAGGCGTATTTGAGTTTTCTTTATCGTATTAAGGTAACAAACGAGCATGCCATCCACCACATGCTTTTCGGTTTCAAAACGCGTAGTTACAGGTTATACTTACGAAAGAGTCGATCATCTTAGTCTTCAGGGGTAGCAACGCAACGGTTAACCTCAGGTACCATTAGGTAAATCGTATTTGGAAATGATTACTAATATCCACGGGCGGCAATGAACACTTATCATAGGTGGAGTGCATGCTCGTTTGCTTCCTTCATATGATAAAAAAACCCTATGGTAAGTGGACGCTGCCATCCAAGGACGTTAGTAATCATCGCAATACCCATGTACGATTGAATCTTCCAACACAAGAATTGCTTCTCGAGGATTATGAGGATGATGGTGGTACCCACGGCTAAACTATACGTTACATCTTATTGTCTTATGATGGTAGATTCGATCGTTCCACAATGTTATCTACCATCTTCCAAAAACTTCCTTTCTTTGAAATCACCCAAAAATAGTGCAAGCTGGAGGTAATTCCCGAAAAATTGTTGACAGGCCCATCCGTTAATAGGCTTTTGTTCCGAACGTAATATAAGCCTCAATTTTTTTCTAAATGGAACGAAGCTTATCCACAATCTCATTTGCCTGAGCCCATCCGCCTTTTCGCAAATTATTCAATTTAATGCACATTTCGCCATTTTCGGCCATTATCACTCACTCTCTTAATCCTCGGTAATATTTATTGGCAGTTATACGGTATCAAGACAAATTTGTTAACGGTTCTTTTGTGTTGCTGCCTTTAAAAAATGTTAACTTAAAATATTTTATTTAAACGAGTTATATTAAACAATAACGTCTGTCTGTTTGTAAGTAATTAAAGATTTTTTTATATCGTCTTAAGGTAGCAAACGAACATGCAGTCTTCCTGGTGGTAAGTGGTCAAATTGCTTCACGGAGGATTATGAAAGTGGCGTTGGTACTTCCCCGGTCGAGCTACAGGAGTTCTACCACCTCGGTAATAAAACTATCATAACAATGTAAATGTATTACTTTTATTATTTTTTCCAGACATTCCTTTAGCAATGCAGATTTGGCACCTCATAAAAATAATAGAAATGATTTTTATTCAGCATTAAATATATATAATTTATATAATTCATATAATTTTGTTGTGTCTACAGTTATTTCGCAATTTATCGAGAGCTGAATTCCCAAAGAGAAGCAGATGCATAATTAATCTCATTGTTTACTCGTAATATATTATGTCACGTTCATTCATTCAGGATTTTTTAATCCTGTATTTTTTTTTATTCATGGAAATTATATATATTTATGGTATAATTTATTTAGTTCACTGTAGAACGTTACTTATTTACTTCGACTAATTTGTAGATAGTTTAATAATGATATCTATACTAATATTATAAAGCTGAAGAGTTCGTTTGTTTGTTTATTTGCTTGAACGCGCTAATCTCAGGAACTACTAGTCCGATTTGAAAAATTCTTTCAGTGTTAGATAGCCCATTTATCGAGGAAGGCTAAAAGCTATATAACATCACGTTACGACTAGTAGGAGCCACTTTCTCTTATACGACGCAAACGAAGTTGCACGGGTCACCATATATATAGTAAATACCACTACGTTAAGCTACAAATACTAAATTACACTACCACTTTATACTTTGTAGACTTGACAATATATCTCACGCTCTCACGAGTGTATTATGAAATCAATGGCAACATGAATAGCTTTTCATACTGAAATGTAAATTGTACAGGAAAGTGATCGAGGTTGTCTGCTTGCAATTAACATATAAGTACATTTAATATTCATATAAACATTTTTTTTTCCAAACCCAGCGATAAGGCAAACGGGCTACCTGATGGTAAGTAGTCACCGTCGCCTATGAACACTTGCAGCGCCAAAGGGACCACCAATGCATCGCCGGCTTTAGAGGAGAGCACTTTTCGTGTCTTTTTAGAAGAACCCCATTTCATAGCGCACCAGGAACCAATCATATCAAAACCCATCACTCAAAACCGCATTAAAATCGGATCAGTGGTTTTGGAGATAAATGGTTACATTGATTTTCACAAAAAAAAAAATTGCTGCAGCGCCCCCTGGTGAGTTGCTACCGTAACTCTTATCTAAGAACATGCATCAATCAAATCCAAACCCATAACTGAAAACCGCATTAAAAACGGACGGGTGGTTTTGGAGATAAATAGCACACATTGGTTTGCACACACATCCTCTCACCACAAACGCATATACCGTCTCCGTTCAGTAGAGGGTAAAAAGAGTTGTTTTACAATTAAGTAATCATAATATAGAATTGTATATATATTTTGTTTGTTAATGTAAAGCTAAATGATCTTAACTTAATTTTATGAACCTAATCTGAAGAGATTAGAGGTTTCTTACAAATTGCATCAAATACTCTTTATAATAAGTTATTATACTTGAATCTACACTTAACTTGCATTTTACGAAAACAAAAACATAAATCAGGGATTTTCAAAATTAGTAGGGTCCTTGTGGAGGCGTAAAAAGCTCTTTACCAAAGAGGCAGGACATCGATCCTCGATATGTCGCTTACTAAGCGTTTTAGATATTCCCCCTTGAAAATTCAAGCGCCCTTCATATAAATTGCTATTAGATGCATTTACATTTACATTTTTATACGAGGTTAGTGAAATGGTATAGCAAATGGAAGTTGATGAGACTTTAAGGTTTGCCCAGTGCACTAGCACCTCAGGAATGATTACAGATGTCCATGGGCGGCAGTGACCACTTACCATCAGGTGGACTGTATGCTCTTTTGCTCTTTAAACGATAAAAAAAAGTGTGCTGAGAGACACCGATTCCAACATTAAATTATAGAGCAATTATTTTTCGGTTTCAGTTTTTTTTCACTACAATACAAACCAAATTTCAAGTAACATAAGTTCAACTCACATCCTGACATTATAAATCAATATAAACGAAAATTTTTAAGGATTACTTACATCTTCTATCCATATTACATATTAAAGCTAAAGAGGGTCGAAAGTCTGTACATGGAATATATTAAAAAAAAAGTTGGCTCAAAATTTCAAATTTAAAATTTAGACCTAACTGTGCTACAGAAATAGACTGTTATATATAGCACAAATATTTTGTTGTGATAAATTAAAAGTTTTGTAATAGAAATGATAATCTATCTATCTATACATATAATATAGCTAAAGAGGGTCAAAGGCTGTACATAGAAGACATTCGAAAAATAGTTGGCTGAGAATACTTAGGATCGATAACAGAACACGTTCCAACAGTTTTTAAAATTTTTGTCCGTTTGTCTGTTTATCTGTTTGTCTGTTTATCTGTTTATCTGTTTGTCTGTTTATTTGACCGCGCATCACGTAAAAAC